>MU771195.1:180640-256775 GCA_026770625.1 Nicotiana glauca | reverse complement strand
ACCATCTGAATAGAGTTTTAAGGAGATAGGGGTTTATTTTATTTTTTATTATTATTATGGCTATGTTTTTTAGAATTTTATGCTAAAATTATTGTCCAAAAATAATTTGGACTATTATGAAAATTTGTCCAACAATATTATCAATGAAAAAATATATATATTTAGTATTTCTTGCGCATTCTTTTAATTTGATTCTAACACTTTTTTTGTTTGGTATAATTAACATCACTCTTTTGATGTGTACAATTTCACAAATATTTAACCAAATGCATTCGAATACTGAAAACATACACATCGAATGCAACACTAATAATTTAATATAATTTCACAATATCTATTTAGCATTTCCTCCTCTTTCTTTTATATGATTCTCTAACTCAAATGTTTATATACAAACAACAAACCCTAACGTATACATATTGAGTAAGCACTCATTCAAAATACAGAATAATAGCAAACCCTAACCTATTCAAACCCTAATATTGTAGCTAAGCAATGTCAGCCAAGATAAAAAGACATGCCATTTTCCTGCAGAATTATCCAATTTTTAATAAATTTAGAAGGGCTCTGGCAACAATGTAATTCATCGAAGATAGTGAACAAGCAATCTTCATACTTTAAAAGAACAACTTGAGATTGAGACCTGAATAAGAACTTGTCTTAAAGACATAGCTCCATTAACCAGCAGTATTGTCTCAGCTTGTATGTTCTTTAACCACTGCTTACACAATGAGGATTCAATAGCATTCCTACAAGGAAATAGATATTTCACATAATCCGAGCCATAGTAAGAAAAGTATGAACCTTTACATAAAATTCTTCCTCTTTTGAAAGTCTTCCAGAAATCCAACTACAATTTCTATAAACATAGAAGAAAAGAAAAAAGCAAAAAATAAATAGCAACTGGAGGGACATCCAAACAACCATTTTAATTCAAAGCCAAACCAAAAAAAATGCTTCACCCTTTTCCCGAAATACTCAAAACACTTACTTAACCTCACAACAAATGCCATAGTGATCATGCATAAGTTGAATACTAAAACGACACATTAAATGTAACGACCGGACCAGTCGTTTTGAGTACCAGCGCTCCGTTCAGCAGCCTGAGGTCATGAACAACTTCAGTTTGGGTATTATGACTTGATCGTATGGTCGGAATTTAAATTCAAAAATATCGGATTTAAATTTAAATGAAAACTCTCATTTGAGAAGCTTAAAGTTGAAAGAATGAACTAGGATTAGAACTTTCAGTAAACAACCTCGGAATCAAGATTTGAAGGTTCCAACAGGTTCGTATGATGATTTCCGACTTGGGCATATGCCCGGTTTGGGTTTTGGATAACTCGGGAGCGTTTTGGCACCTATTGAGGAAGTTAGCATTTTAGGAGAAATTTCATAAGTTTGGCTTGAAGAATATTTTAGTGTTACCGATATCCGTTTGGGATTCCGAGACTGTGAATAGCTCTGTATGGTGATTCTAGATTTGGGGGTGCGATCGGAAGTGAATTTGGAGGTCTGTAGGTCATTTTGGGGTCATTTGGCTAAAGATAGAAATGTGAAGGTTTTTGAGAAGTTTGACCGGAGGTTGACTTTTTGATATGGGGGTCAGAATCCAATTTTGGAAGTTGGAATGGGTCCATAATGTCAAATATGACTTGTGGGTAAAATTTGAGGTTAATCGGACATGATTTGATAGGTTTAAACATCGGAAGTAGAGGTTGGAAAGTTCAAAGTTCATAAAGCTTGAATTGGAGGTTGATTGATGATTTTAGCGTTGTGTGATGTGATTTGAGGCCTCGAGCAGGTCCCGGGGGCCTCGGGTGGATTCCGGGTGGTTAACGGATCAAAAATGGAATTTATGAAGAAGGCAGAAGGATCTGGTTGCTGGTGTTTCCGCTTCTGCGGAAATGGGACCGCAGAAGTGGATTCGTTCGAAGGGTCATGGACTACAGATGAGGTCAAGGTTTTGCAAAAGAGGGACCGCATTTGCGGAAGTAGGTATCGCATAAGTGGAAAAAGGGGGTTGAGCCCAGGATCGCAGAAGTGGCTTTCGACCGCAAAAACGGAACCGCTTAAGCTGTAAAATTTCCGCAGAAGCGGAAATGTCTGGAGGCAGAAGCATTGTTTTAAAAGTCGGATTTTGGTCATTTCTCTCTCATTTCTCTTGGCTTTGGCGATTTTGGGAGGATTCAAGAGAGGTTCTTCATCAACAATGTTAAGGTAAGTTATTTATACCTATTATGAGTTAAATACATTAATTATGTACGGAGTTTGGTATGAAAATGGGTAGAAAATTGAGGGTTAGAGGAAGACCTAGAAATATTGTGTTCTTGGAATTTAGCCACGATTTTGAGTATAGAATTAAGAGAAAATTTTATATTTGAGTTCGTAAGGTCATGGGTAAATTTTACCTTCGAAAAGTTTCGGATTTCGGGCATGTGGGCCGAGGGAATTTTGGTCAACTTTCCAATCGGGGTTAGGAATTTCTATAAATTAGTTTGTAATGAATATTTGAGCATATATTAATGGATTTGCGTAACCATTGGCTAGTCTTGGAGCATGGTGCATCAATTGGAGCCTTCGGAAGAATGTAGAATGTCGGTTGTGGATCTTCGGAGCAAGGTGAGTCTCCTTTCTAATCTTGTGAGGGGGAATTTACCCCATAGGTGAAGTAATTGATTATGTGCTCCTATTTGTGGGGGCTACGTACGCACGAGGTGACGACTGTCCGTGCGTATCTACTATTAAGTTATTGCCCGGGCAATTAGGACCCAAAAGCATGTTATATTTGGATTACTATGAACCCATTGATAATTTGAATTGTTTAAATCACCTTGAATTTGTAAAGGAATTTTAAAAGAGATTTAATATTAAATTCTCCCTGAAATGTTAAAAAGAGAAATTTGTCTATTTGGTTGACTATCCCCGATAAACTCTTGATTTCCTACTTGAGCATGTATTTTATATATGCCTGCGTCGCATGGATGATTCGCAAGCAGGATATGTGTTTATTTATGGAATGGGCCAAACGCCTAGGTGAAAATAGATGCATCTATGGTTCGTGTCGCTCGACCCTCGGCAGTGCACAATTTATATTTCTATTGGAGCAGGCCGTCGACCTCGGCATGATTTTCGCATGTTTATCTGTTACTTGAAATTTGTAAATATGGAATTGGCCCTACGTGGCTTGATATAAACTGATAAGATAATAAAGAACAGACTTTAGAAGCCCTTGATTTATTGTCGAAGATGTTTACCAGTTTTTTTTCTGGCTTCACAATCAGAACTTTTATGCAAATCCATGATTTTCCTCGCACTTATAGAATATTGGTAACTGACCTCTAGTGAGTGTCGGAGTTGGCCATCTCGTATCTACCCCTTCGAGATTAGGCGGGATACTCACTGAGTACACGTTGATTACGTACTCATACTATACTTCTGTACATTTTTCTTGCACATGTATATATACCTCTAGCAGCCTATTGGGCGTAGCAACATGGATGACGATGGGACTAGGTGAACTACATCATTTGAGGCTACCGCAGCTAGAGTAGTTCCTTCCAATGTACTATATTTACTTTCCACAAACTGTATTCCGGCGGATATTGTATTTTATTTCTCTTATCAGTAGTTGCTCATGTACTTGTGACATCGGGTTTCTGTGATGGTTTACAACGGATTTGTACTAATTGTTATTATTTAAATTTCAATTCAAGTAGTGAACTTTTATTTATAAAAACGGAAGGAAAAACGTTAGATTTTCAAGAGTATTAAAAGATGAATTTACTGATAATTTAGTTGGCTGGCCTGATAGAGGTGTCCGGCGCCACCTGTCACAACCCCAATCTCGGTTGTGATGGCGCCCAACACAACTGCTAGGCATGCCCGACCATTTAAACTCTCAACCTGAGCATGAAGTTCAAAACCAATTATTTGAATATCATTAACAACAATAAAGCTTAAAGAATAAACTGATAGATAGAAATAAGCTGAATATCACGATAATACGGATTAAACTCCCAAAGACCTGGGGGTCATGAGTCTAAAGCCTCTAATGGTACAGTGTAATAAGACTCCAATAATACATAGTTTCAAAACTGCAAAAAGATAATAAAAGGGATAGGGGAGGAGTTAGGTCCTGCGGACGTCAGGCAGCTACCTCGACAACTTCAAAAATGCTTTGAAGACAGCAAAAGCTCAGCTAAACTCCCGAGGTACCTGGATCTGCACACATGGTGCAGGGAGTAAAGTGAGTACTTCCAACTCAGTGGTAATAGACATGTATAACGACTGATAGTAAGAAATCCCGAAAATACAACAATGTGAAACTAAAACTAGTACTCCTACACATTTAATAGTGTAATAACAACAAGTAGAGACATATAAATCAAATAGATATCAATGCATGGATGCAATGCAAATGCTCATGACCGCTGCGGCGTACAACCCGATCCATTTGGGTACCCGCGCTCACTGTGGGGGTTCAGACTCTGGAGGGGCTCCTACAGCCCAAGCGTAATATCATCGTAACATTCGCTACGGTGTACAACCTGATCCACAATCAGTCAAATTATATGCATGCAAGCCACACGGGCACAGTCAAACTTACCATTTTCAGTTCCAATTATTAGAAATCATAAATTAAGTGGATAAAACCTTGGAATTTTCTAGCCATTTCGAGACAGTGTCTAATTTAGGACTGATATCATGAAAACATGCTAAACATCATGGAAACAGTGATAATAATCCCTAAGAAATCCAAATAATCGGCATACAGCCCAAATATAACCATAACCATCCAAGTAGGAGGTTTGTCAACTAATTTCTAGCCAATAACAGAGTACGAGCATCATTCGATAGGACTAAGCCATAGTCCCCAATCATAATCGACCCTGCACTTACTGTAGAGTACGTGTCTCACCTCAATATGGCATCACGCTGTGATATACCGGGGTTTCAAACCCTCAGCTTATCATCTACATCTATTACTCGCCTCAAGCCAGCCACAAGACTAGCCCGCTATGCCTTTTCTTCTTGAATCGGCCTCCTTGCACATCGAATCTGGTCAAAACCACAATGAATACATTACAATAGGCTAATGGAAGATAACCCAATTGAAAGAACTCGAAAAACACCCAAAAACACGAAGTTGGCAAAACACGAGACCCAGGCCCACTTCTCAAAAAATTATGAAATTTACATCACCGGAATCCTCGCCTCGCCATGAGTCCGTACATATAAAATACACAAGAATCGGAGTTCATTTGACCCCTCAAATCATCAATTCAAACCTTCTTAGGTTTCAAACCCTAACCTCCATTTTTACCCTTTAATTCCTTGAATTTCAGTATTTAAATCCTTGTTTTTACACCATAACAACATTATTCGAGTCTATAAATTCATACCTGATGGAATCCCCTTCGAATCCTCTCCAAATCGCCCAAAATCGCCTCTTCCCGAAGTCTAAAATGTTTTCTTAACATCTGAAATTCGCGAATACCGTTCATAAAACACAGTCCAGATTTCCGCTTCTACGGTCCTTTAACTGCATCTGTGGTACCGCTTATGTGACAAATGACCGCTTAATCGGTCTCACTTAAAACAGTTGGGACCGCTTATGTGATCCATAGATCCGCTTATGCAGTGTACCTCCAATCGCTTCTCCGGTATATTAACTGCTTATGCGGACTCGTTGAAGCGCCTACACGACCGCTTATGCGGAAAATCCTTGGGCCACACCTACCCGCTTCTGCGGCCTCCCCCACCGCATTTGCGAATCCGCTTAAGCGGCTCCTTTTCCGCAGATGCAGAAATACCAGAAGGCTCAAAAAAATCTGCGGCAACAAAATGCTTCTAACTTCCGATTAATCATCTGAAATCACCCCGAGGCCCCCGAGACCTCAACCAAAAACACCAACACATCCAACAACCTTATTCAAACTTGTTCGAATCATCAAATAACTATAGTTAACTTCAAAATCATCAAATTTCACCAAATCAAAGCCTAAGTTTCTTAAAAACTTCTTAAATGCACTTTCGATCAAAAACCCGACCAAACGATGTCCGAATGACCTAAAATTTTGCAAACATATCCAAAATCACCTAATGAAGCTACTACAACTCTCAGAATTCCATTCCAACCCTCGGATAAAAATCTCACATATCAACTGAAATTCGCCAAAATTCAAACTTCGTCAATTCAAGCCTAATTCTACACCGAACCTCCAAATTCGATTCCGATCAAACTCCTAAGTCACAAATCATCCCCCGAAGCTTACCAAACCATCAGAATTCACATCCGAGCGCTTCCCCATGGTGTATTAAAGCTCGGAGTCTCATTTATGTCACTTCAGCTTATGCGGACGTCAGCTAAGCTACCTGAGAGTGTCTCGGCTGAAGGTCGGCTCCCGATCTAGAACTATTGCGGCGGTCCATAAGCTTCCTCCTGATCTGTGCACAAAAAGGCACAGAAGTGTAGCATCAGCACAACCGACCCCATGTGCTGGTAAGTACCTGGCCTAACCCCGGTGAAGTAGTGACGAGGCTAGACAGGACCTACCATAATTAACATGTGCAAATATAATATACAAGTGCGAGAAAAAAGTAATAAAATAATACCAAGAAAAGCTGGGGGGACATGTTATCGGGGAGTACTAGATGAAAATGGAACATCAGAAACAAACAGTAGGTCTACTCCGGGTTTCATGATACATCTATTTATAATGGACGGCGCGTCGCACGATCCCATAATGTATAACATAAGTGGTCGGCGTGCCACACGATCCCATAATATAATTTATAAGTGGTCGGCATGCCACACAATCCCATAATATAATTTATAAGTGGTCGGCATGCCACACGATCCCATAATATAATTTATAACACTGATAATCTCTCCAAAGGAGGTCCCAATAGGGAAAAACATCAACATAACAGTCAAACCCTGTAAGGGTACAGCCAATAGCCCAACTATCCCGACAAGGGAGAATTCAATTGTATCAGTCTACATGTCCCGGCAAGGGAATCATTGCTTCAAAAACTCTCTTAGTTCATTTTTGTCCTTATCCAACACTTTACATGGAAGTTATCAATAAGATAGTTGTGTCATATCTTTCGAATTAAAAGCATTTAGGACTCACGGTCATGCTAGACACCAGTGTATAGACACTCGTCACTATGCCTATACACCATACTCGATCATTTAGCAAATAGAAATCAAAGCATAATAATCATATTCCCTCAAGCTAAAGTTAGATCAAACACTTACCTCGAAGGTTTACGGCCAACACAATCCTTAAGCAATGCCTTTCCTTTCGAATTTAGCTCCAATTCAATCGTATCTATACACTATTGATTTAATATTATCATTAATACTCAACAATCCAGGCCAAATGCCTAAATAAAATCTTTCCAACATTCTGCCCAAAATTTGCAAAACCAACCCCGGGCCCGCTTAGTCAAAACTCGAGGTTTGAACCAAATTAAATTCACCCATACCCCCACGAGTTCAAATATATAATTTGTTTTAAGATTTGACCCCAAAAGTAAGGTTGAATCGCCCAAAATCCCCAAAGCCCTAACTCTACCCAAAACCCTTAGTTTCTACTTTGATTGCATGATTTAGGGCTAGGAAACTAGTAATTAGATGAAGAAATTAGGAGATAATGAAGTTAGGAACACATACCCAAAGAGTTATGGAGGAAAGGAAGCTTGGAACTCGTCAATGGAGGGTTTGAGAGAGAGGTTCGTGTGAAAAGTGGTGAAAATTCCCGTGCACTGTTCTGATTTTAACTAAAAGAATTCGCTGGGCAAAAATGCCCTTCGTGATCGCGGGAATGGAGATGCGATCATGGTGAAGGAAATCTGGGAGCTACGCGAATGCAAGAGGGATGTTGCGTTCGCGTAGAAGAAAGTTACCGAGGGGGCTCAAACTTTGGCCTATGCGATCGCGTGATATGGTACGCGAATGCGTAGAAGGGGGGAGCTGGTCTATGCGAACGCGGGGAGCGATCCGCGAACGCGAAGAGTAAAATGCCAAAGTAGTGCGATGGTGTGGCTGAGGCCGCGATCACATAGAACAAAATCGCTGGGTAACAGTTGCAGAAAATCTGCTATGTTTCTATGTGCAAAAACATCCCGAACCACCCCCAAAATCACTCCCGAGCCCTCGGGGCTCCCAACTAAATACACACATTAGCTCAATAACATCCTACGAACTTGCTCGAGTGATCAAATTGCTAAAATAACATCAAATTCAATGAATCAAACCCCAAAACTCATAATTTCATTTCAAAGTTCATAACTTCCAAATTTCCCATTCTTAGTCCGAAACACGTCAAACGACGTTTGTTTTCAACCAAACTTTACAGAAAGCGCTTAACCAATATTTAAGACCTGTATCGGGCGTCACACCTCCTTTTTCCGAGCTTTAATACACCATGGGGAAGGGTATAATAAAGAAGGAGTTTTTTCACTTAAAGGACAATGAAAATGGGATTCGTTTTATTAAAGATTCAGAGTCTCCACTTGAGAGATTTATGGTATCTCAGTTCACCTGTTTGAATCTCGAATCGAGGAAAATGTTTGACTCTGTATTACAGTCGCGAACAAGAAATATGGGTAAAGAATTTTGTTAACCCAAGAGAAGGGGTTAGGCACTCCCGAGTTCCGTGGTTCTAGCACGGTCGCTCAACTGCTATATTTGACTAAATTTTTATTTTAATACATGTTAAACCTACAGTGCAATTTTTAAAGTTATTTACCGCTTTTTGTCAATTATCTTATTTAAGAAAGTGAACGTCATTTAAGAACGTATTTTTGGATCACGTCACATGAAATGCACCCGGATCCTCGACACATTCTTATTCAACGTTTTCGAATTTGGATTTGGGTCACATGAAATGCACACCCGTATTAGGAAGGTAAGATTATTAAAAATTGCGCCTAAAGCGACTAACGTGTTATTATCTTTTGGGAAGGCCGTGAAATTCGCTAAACGGCCCGTCCCGAATACTAAGTATTTTTTAAAAGAAATGATTAATGAGGGCCACTCGATTTGTCATTTTATTTGGCGCGGCGCACCTTAATTATTTTAAGGATATCCTAAAATGAACTATTATTTTCTATTAATGATTATCTCTAAATGCCTAGTTAATTAATAATTATAAATTCGGGAATCGAATTCAAGTCTGAATTCAAACAAAAGAGAAGACCCTTTTAGCTTAAACCCGCTACCTAATTCGAAATCCAATTTTATATCATGGCGTTTTAACCTTGCGAGGGCCATGTAATTCGCTAAATGACACATCCCGAGTTCTAGACAAAGAGCCTAGTTAATTGATTAAAAGGCTAAAGGAATTTCCAATTTATTTTAAAGACATATTTAAACTAAACTAAAAAAACAATAAGCTAGCACTAAGCGATTTGGATTAAAGGATATGGGTTGTGTTTTCAACACCAACTTGAATTGTGACTAACGTTTGATTAGACCTAAAAAACTTTACAAATTACTACTGAGAGGTTGTAGTCAAAATCACCCAAAACCTATCTGACTAATTCTTACCTGACTAATAAAATGCAATAGCAAAACCTCAATACAAAGAAAAGAAGCACCTACAAGGAATTTGAGTAGAGAAAGCAAATATGGTATTCAGGGGATGGAGACCACAGTAGTCTTTCCAAAGCTTGGAGGTCCCAAAAGCAACGCCATTCTACATGGTTTAATCACAACATTCACATCTTTGAGAATTGTAATTTTCCTTTTTTTACTACGTAGGATGAAATGCAACAGACAAGAAAATAGCAACACATTTGTGAACTCAACTAATTTTCGTATATGAAAACTCGAGCAACAATATTATACACCCGTTTTCAAGCTCAAATGGTGACTTTAACATTGAATAAACTCCCACAAGACCTAACGGGCATTTTACCAAACAGAGTTCACACAAAAGACACTCAACCATAAATCTATCTCAGTTATCGGATTTAAAAGATGAAACGGAAATAGGCACCAGAAACTTACACAAACAGAGCAACGGTTTCTTATTAATCAAATCGCAGCAATTGCATGGACTGAAAAAGGGTAACGGTTACAACCGAAAATCAACACAACTTCAAACGAATCGCCAAAATCGAACCAGAATCTCGAATCGGAACAACAAACCACACCTCGAACAGAAACTTCGATTACGCAGCAATCGCACCTCAAAATTGAAATTACGAACTGAATTCCATGATTGAAAATCACATCAAGGAAGAAGAAATTCCAGATTATCATTACTTTTTTTATTTATTTTTTTTAATGTAAAAGGAAACTTGACGAGAAACTGAAATTAACAAAAATGGAAAAGAAGAAAATCGGCTTCTCTGCCTTCCTCTCCAATTTTATTCCCAAATTTTATCCTAAATTCTTTTTCCAACACTCTTTTTATTATCATTCTCAAATCTGCATGTGTGTGTGTGAGTGTAATGGTTGCTTTATTTCTTTGGAGAAGAAGTCATGCCTGAGGCTGCATCAAGAGGAACGACGGGGGTCTGTTGCGGCTGGTCGTTGGGTGGTGTGAACGACGGGGATCTCTTTGGTTTTTTGAGGTGGGGTGTGTTGAGGAAGATGAATTTCCGGGGTCAGTTTTTACTGTAGCCGCCTCCTTTATCTTTCCAGGCGTTATTTTTTTCAATTTTTTTTATTCCCCTTTTTTAAAGTGTATTGTTTATGTATATATAGTGGTGTATAGGGTGTGTGTAGGGAATAGTTTTGGGGGGGGAGGGGAGATATTTTGGGAAAGATTTTGGGGGGAAAATATTTTGGGAAAGGTTTTGGGGGAAAAATATTTTGGTCTTTTCAAATGTTTGGTCAATTTGAGTTTAAGATCAAGCATTTTCACTTCCCTCTTCTTTTTGTTGTTTTTCTTTCTTTAAAAACCTAACTAAATTCCTAAATTAATTCAAATTGTAAAATTAAGCTAATTATTTAACTATGTAAAAATGATCATTTTTTGTGATTTTTAATTAGTAGCACAATTAACTCAATGTAATTAATTTCTAAATGCAAATTAAACCTAAGGTGACATGAAATTAAAATGTGACACTTTTTTATGATTTTTCTATGACTTTAAAAATATTAAAAATGCATGAAATGCAACTAAATAAAGAAAAACACCTAAAAATCAATAAAAATTATTTTGGTCTATTTTTAGGACTTATTTTCATGTAGGGCAAAAATCACGTGCTCACAGCTGCCCCTCTTTGCTCAGAAATTCGAAGGGTTTTCGTGCAAAGATAAGTGAGCGGATACGAGCGATTTTTACCCGTTTGAATACTCCGTGGGAAGCATTTTTTGAAAAATTTGACCGAACCTTGCTTCATAGGTTGCCTACATATCATTGGCTATAAAGGAATCAGGTCATTGTAGTTTAGAAGTGAGTGAGATGGTAGAGTACCGAAGTTGAGAGCCAGTCGAGGTGCCGTTCCGCCGAGGTTCCGATCCGTGGCCCTGATGTTACATCAAAAATCAAAACATGAAAAAGACTAGTTAAACCTATTAACTATGAATTACAAGATTCCTATTTATAAGTCTTCTGAAGCTTGATCTTGAGTCTTGAATGGTTCTTCATGAAGACTTTGGATTTGAACCTTGACACTTGCTAGTTGCAGGTGCTAGCTCGTTCTTCTTTAGCTTTTCGGACCAAAACCAGGTATGCAGTGCTTATGACCTCAGCCATGTCTTGAGTAATTCACATTTTTCTCCACTTCTGCATTTGGGTTCTCTTTTGCCTTCTTTTTGTTTCTCCTCTTCTTTTAATATTTGGATTGTGACCAATTTCAGTTGGTCGTCTGTTGACTCGTATTCTTTTCGCAAGCATCCTTTGTTGCTGACTTGAATTGTGATCTGAGATGTTTTACCCTTTCTCCGAGTAATGCTTGACTGCTGCAATTTGATATATGTGTCCATTTTTCAGGTGGACTCCTTCTTGCGATACTTGAAAAGGTATTCCCTTGTTCTCCAGGTGGGCTCGTGATTATTATGCTTGAAAAGGTATTCCCTTATTCTCCAGGTGGGCTCCTGATTGCGATGCTTGAAAAGGTACTCCCTTATTCTCCAAGTGGGCTCCTGATTGTAACAAAGTAAACAAACACAGAAAAGTTTTCTACCCCAGTCTGTTGACTGGGCATACCTCCACCTTTATGATCCCTACCCTGCCTCTAGCTGGCTGGGCAGCCTGGGGATCACCTGCTGCCTGAATGATGGGGCGAGGACCCTGCTACTGAGAGCTGTCAAATGCTCGAGGGCAATACCTGGCAATATGTCTCGTGTCACCACATGTGTAACAAGCCCTTGGCTGCTGAGAATAATGGAGTGGTGGTATGCTGATAGGTGCTGATGGTGAGCTAGAAAGCTGCTGGTCAGAATACTGTGGCTGGGAACCATGGCCACCTGTAGTACCATGTCAAATTGAGGACTGAAAGGGCCTCTGAGGGTGGCCTCTACCATATGAATCCCTACCTCCAGATGAGGTACCACTAAACCTACCAGAATGACGAGGCCTTTTGTCTGAACCCTGACTACCTCCTCGTGCAAATGCTATCTCTATCATGCGGGCCGCATTGGCTGCATCCTGAAGAGACATAGCACCATCGGCCCCCACGGCCATCTGAAGTCGAATCGGCTGGATCAACCCATAAATGAATCTCCACACTCTCTCCCTCTAAGTTGGAAGTATAACAATAGCATGGTGTGCCAAATCAACAAATCTGGTCTCATACTGCGTAACTGACATAGATCCCTAATGGAGGCACTCAAACTGCCTGCGAAGAGCCTCCCTCTGAGTGACAGGGAGAAACTTCTCCAAAAATAACTCTGCGAACTGATCCCATGTCAAAGCTGGAGACCCTGTTGGTCTTGATAAGCAATAATCTCTCCACCAAGTCTTGGCGGATCCTGAAGCCGTAAAGTGATAAAGTCGACCACATTGGTCTCCACAATATCCATAGTCCTGAGAACCTCATGGCAGCTGAATAAGAAGTCCTGGGGGTCCTCTGTAGGAGCACCTCTGAAAGTGGTGGTGAATAGCTTGGTGAACCTATCAAGCCTCCACAAATCATCCGCGGACATCGCCGCACCATCGCCGGTCTGAGCTGGAATAATCGGCTGGGCTGCCACTGCTGGCTGAACTACTGGAACCTGAGGCTGAGGAGATACCTGCTTTAGAGTTCGCATAGCGGGGGTCTGAACTCCTCCCCCAGCCTAAGATATGGCTGGTGCTGCGGGAAGCAAACCCGCTCTAGAGACACACTCCATAAAGCCTACCAAGCGGACCAAAGCGTGTTGGAGTACTGGAGTGGCTATGAAACCCTCTGGGACCTGAGCTGGGCCCACTGGAGCTACTGGTGCTGGAACCTCTTCATCGTAGTCAACATGAGGCTCCACCTCTGGGACTGCTGCTCGGGGCTGAGCTCTGCCCCAGCCTCGGCCTCTGGCAAGGCCTTGTCATCGTCCTCTAGCAAGGCCTCGGCATCGTCCTCTGCCACTAATAGGAGCTACTGCTGGGGGCTCGTGATGCTACACGGTAGAAGAGTAAGCACGTGTTCTCGCCATCTACGAAAGAACAGAGTTGAAGGACAATTAGTATTTGAGAAGTAGATTCGCACAACAAGGAAGAATAAAAGTGAAACGTTTCCAAACTCTGTAGCCTCTGGGGGATAAATACAAACATCTCCGTACCGATCCCTCAGACTCTACCGAGCTTGTCCGTAAGTAGCAAGACCTATGCAACCTAGAGCTCTGATACCAACTTGTCACGATCCAAATTTATCCTACTATCGAGCGTCATGATGGCGCCTACTAACGTAGCTAGACCAGCCAAACAATATAACATTTCTACTATTTTCATTTAATCAATTATAATAATCTAAAATAATAATCAAATAAGTGCGGAAGACTTTAGTTTTAACAAAACCATATAAAAATGCGAAAGTTTCAAATACACCTCTACCCAGTATCTGGTGTCACTACTCACGAACTACTAAGAAGTGCTAAAAACATCAGTCTGAAAGAAAATATATAAGAGTCTATCTCAATACAAATAAACAAACTGAAGTGACATAGATGAGACTCCGAGCCCGCGGATGTCAGCTAAGCTACCTGAGAGTCTCTGGACTGAAGGCCGGCTCCCGGTCTAGAACTGCTGCGGTGGTCTGTAAGCTGCCTCCTGATCTGTGCACAAAAAGGCACAGAAGTGTAGCATCAGCACAACTAACCCCATGTGCTGGTAAGTGCCTGGCCTAACCCCGGCGAAGTAGTGACGAGGCTAGACAGGACCTACCATAATTAACCTGTGCAAATATAATATACAAGTGATAGAAAATAGTAATAAAATAGTACAAAGTAAAGATGGGGGGACATGCTATCGGGGAGTACTAGATGAAAATGGAACATCAGAAACAAATAGCAAGTCTACTCCGGGTTTCATGATATATATATTTGTAGTGGACGGCGTGCCACACGATCCCACAATGTATAACATAAGTGGTCGGCGTGCCACACAATCCCATAATATAATTTATAAGTGGTCGGCGTGCCACACGATCCCATAATATAATTTATAAGTGGTCGGCGCGCCACACGATCCCATAATATAATTCATAAGTGGTCGGCGTGCCACACTCCCATAATATAATTAATAACACTAATAATCTCTCCAAAGGAGGTCCCAATAGGGAAAACATCAACATAACAGTCAAACCCGACAAGGGTATAGCCAACAGCCCAACTATCCCAGCAAGGGAGAATTCAATTGTATCATTCTAATTGTCCCGGCAAGGGAATCATTGCTTCACAAACTCTATTAGTTCATTTTTGTCCTTATCCAACACTTTACATGGAAGTTATCAATTTAACAAGATAGTTGTGTCATATCTTTCGAATTAAAAGCATTTACGACTCACGGTCATGCTAGACACTGGTGTATAGACACTCGTCACCATGCCTATACACCATACTCGATCATTTAGCAAATAGCAATCAAAGCACTCTAATCCTATTCCCTCAAGATAAAGTTAGATCTAACACTTACCTTGAAGGTTTAGGGCCAACTCAATCCTTAAGCAATGTCTTTCCTTTCGAATTTAGCTCTAATTCAATCATATCTATACACAATTGATTTAATATCATCATTAATACCCAATAATCCAACCCAAATGCCTAAATAAAATCTTTCCAACATTCTGCCCAAAATTTGCAAAATCGACCCTGGGCCCGCTTAGTCAAAACCCGAGGTTCAAACCAAATTAAATTCACCCATACCCCCACGAGTTCAAATATATAATTTATTTTAAGATTCGACCCCAAAGTGATGTTGAATCGCCCAAAATCCCCAAAGCCCTAACTCTACCTAAAACCCTTAGTTTCTACTTTGATTTCATGATTTAGGGCTAGGAAAATAGTAATTAGATGAAGAAATTAGTAGATAATGAAGTTAGGAACACTTACCCAAAGAGTTATAGAGGAAAGGAAGCTTGGAACTCGTCAATGGAGGGTTTGAGAGAGATGTTCGTGTGAAAAGTGTTGAAAATTCCCGTGCACTATTCTGATTTTAACTAAAAAAATTCGCTGGGCAAAAATGCCCTTTGTGATCGCGGGAATGGAGATGCAATCGCGGGAATGGAAATCTGGGAGCTACGCGAATGCGTGAGGGATGCTGCATTCGCGTAGAAGAAAGTTACCGGGGGGTCAAACTTTGGCCTATGCAATCGCGTGATATGGTACATGAACGTGTAGAAGAGGGGGGAGCTAGTCTATACGAACGTGGGGAGTGATCCGCGAATGCGAAGGGTAAAATTCCAAAGCAGTGCGATCGTGTTCCTGAGGCCGTGATCGCGTAGAACAAAATCGCTGGCAACAGTTGCAGAAAATCTGCTATATTTCTATGTGCAAAAACATCCCGAACCACCCCCAAAATCACTCCCGAGCCCTCATGGCTCTCAACTAAACACATACATTAGCTCAATAACATCCTACGAACTTGCTCGAGCGATCGAATCGCTAACATAACATCAAATTCAACGAATCAAACCCCAAAACTCATAATATCATTTCAAAGTTCATAACTTCCAAATTTCCCATTCTTAGTCCAAAACACGTCAAACGACGTCCGTATTCAACCAAACTTTACAGTAAGTGCTTAACCAATATTTAAGACCTTTATCGGGCATCGGAACCAAAATACGAGCCCGAAACCTATATTTCTAGTTCATTTTTATTTATATTTTTCTTAATAATTTTAGAAAATAATTTAACCAAAAAATTCTTTTACCGGGGTTCTGGAGCTAGGATTTCGACTTCGGGCACATGCTCGAGTCCCATATTTTTCTACGAACCTCCCGGGACCATCACATCGCGGGTCCGGGTCCGTTTACATAAAATGTTGACCAAGGTCAACTATATCAATATTAGTATCAAAATTCTTTAACTTTTTCATAGAATTCACATATTTTAACTTAAAAACTTTTCGGCTTCGCGGCCGGACTGAGCACGCAAATCGAGGCAACTAAAAATGAGGTTTTCAAGGCCTCGAAAGTGCGGAAAAAGGGAGAAATACGGTGATGACCCTTTGGGTCGTCACACATATGATAGGGAGGAATAGAGATAGGCTGATTGCCCGGCACCAGATCAAGACCAAAATCAATGTCCCTGTCAGGTGGCATGCCCGACAGGTCTGCTGGAAATACATCTGGAAACTCTCTCACAACGGGCACAGAATCAACTAGGAGTCTTAGCTCCAACATCTCTCACAAAAGCCAAGTATGATAAACAACATTTCCCAACCGTCCGCTGGGCCTTTAGGAAAGAGATTACCCTACTAGGAACATAATTGGTCGAACCTCGCCACTCAATCCTTGTAATACCCAGAATGGCCAACGTAACTGTCTTGGCATGACAGTCCAGAATAGCATGGTACAGAGTTAGCCAATCCATACCTAGAATCACATCAAAGTCTACCATACCTAACAACAACAAATCAACTCGGGTCTCCAGACCCCCAACAATAACAAGATAAGATCGATATACGTGATCTACAATAATAGTATCACCCACAACGCTAGATACATGCACAGGCAAGGCAAGACAACCACAGGTCGTACCTAGATGATGGGCACATAGGAGTATGTAGACCCGGGATCAAATAAAACAGAAGCATCGCTGTGGAAAACTGAGATAATACCTATAATAACAGCGTCTGATGCAACAGCATCCCTCCTATCTGGGATAGCATAGAACCGAGCCTGACTACCACTAGATCGATCTTCGCCCCTAGGGCGACCCCTAGCTGACTGACCCTCACCCCTACCTGACTGGGATGGTGCTAAAGTAGATGGAGTAGAAGAGGAGGGTTGCTCCCTCTGCTGATACCAACCACTACGAAGCCGAGGACACTGTCTCCTCATGTGGCCTAACTCACACCACTCATAGCAACGACCATGAGCTGGAGAAGGGGACTGAAGGGAACCCCTAGCTGTAGATGAACCTTAGGCTGAAGAGGCAGGAGTAGAACTCTAAGTTGGAAGAGCACTAAGTGAGGACTGGCCCTGGTGAAATCCCTGGCGGCCACGGCTTAAAGAAGCCCCACTGTACTCTGGGCGACCTATCTGAGGAGGCCTGAAAGAACGACCTCTGCCCTGATGGAACTGACCCCTAGACGGAGCACCACTGTAGCTACCTGAACCTCGAGGCCTCTTGGCCTCCCTCTCCTCATGCTCCCGACGATAATCTGTCTCAATCTAGCAAGCCATATCAACTACCTCCTCAAACGAAGCTGCTAACACTCTCTCCCTGGTCATCAAAATGCGAATCGGATAGTTGAGGCCATCCACAAACCTCCTGATCCTCTCCCGATTTGTCGGGATCATCCAAGTAGCATGTCTAGCCAACTGCGTGAACCTCAACTCATACTGGGTCACTGTCATGTCACCCTAGATCAGCCACTCAAACTGTCAGCGCAACTCCTCTCCGTGAGACTGTAGCACATACTTCTCCAAAAAGAGAGTGGAGAACTGCTGCCAAGTAAGGGGTGCTGCTCCCGCAGGCCTACGCCTCTCAAACTCCTCCCACCATGTAAATGCAGGCCCTGAGAACTGAAAAGTAGTTAAAACCACTTCACTAGACTCTAAGATCCCTGCAATATGAAGCATCCGCTGACACTTGTCCAGAAATCCCTGGGCATCCTCGCCCTCAGTACCACTGAATGTCGGAGGCTGAAGTCTACCAAACCTCTCTAGTCGATGCTGCTCGTCATCTGGCATCACTAGAACTGCATACTCTGGAGCTGGTGTGACTGGCGCAACTGGATGAGCTAGGGCTACCTCTGGTGTCTGTAATCCCTGCACAACCTGCTCGGGTGCGCTAGCTGCGGGGGTCTGATGACCACCCTCGGTCTGAGAGGTAGCTGTGGCAGTAGAGGCTAAAATTGCCTGAGCCAGACCAGTGCAAGTAGATAAGATCTGAGCTAAAGCCTCCTAAAGGCCTGGAATCATGATGGGCACTGCCAGTGCCTGAACCGGTGCTGCTGCAGCATCTACAGCTGAAGGCTGGTCCTGAATGGGGGCAAATGGTAGGTCAACTAGTGCTACCCCTGCTGCTCTGCCTCGACCACAACCACGGCCTTGTCCATGACCTCTAGCAGGTGGCAATGGTGGTCGTCCGCTACGTCCGGTAGCACGTGTTCTCACCATCTGCGAGAGAATATATTATAGAAGTTTAGTTCTCGGAACAACAAAGCCGCACGACAAGAGTTCAAAAATATGAAGTGTTTCCTAAAAGTTCTGCAGCCTCTCGAGGATAAATACAAACATCTCCGTACTGATCCGCGAGACTCTACTAACCGGCTCATGACTCATGATGCCTAGTAACCTAGGCTCTTATACCAACTTGTCACGACCCCAGTCCCGATCGTGATAACACCCAACACAACTATTAGGCAAGCCCGACCATTTACTCTCCCAACCCGAGCATGAAGCTCAAAACCAATTATTTGAATATCATTAATAGCAATGAAGCTTAAAGTATAAACTGATAGATAGAAATAAGCTGAATATCACGATAATACGGAATAAACTCCCAAAGACCTGGGGGTCATAAGTCTAGAGCCTTTAATGATACAATGTAATAAAACTCCAATAATACATAGTTTCAAAACTGCGGAAAGATAATAAAAGGGATAGAAGAGGAGTCGGGTCCTGCGGACGTCAGGTAGCTAAATCGACAACTCTGAAAATTCTCTGAAGACAGCAAAAGCTCAGCTAAACTCCCGAGGTACCTGGATCTGCACACATGGTGCAGGGAGTAAAGTTAGTACTTCCAACTCAGTGGTATTAGACATGTATAATGACTAATAGTAAGAAATCCCGAAAATACAACAATGTGAATCTAAAACTAGTACTCCTACACATTTAACAGTGTAATAACAACAAGTAGAGACAGATAAAGCAGATAGATATCAATGCATGGATGCAATGCAAATACACATGACCGCTGCGGCGTACATCCCGATCCATTTAGGTACCCACGCTCACTGTAGGGGTTCAGACTCCGGAGGGGCTCCTATAGCCCAAGCGCAATATCATCATAACATTCGCTGCGGCTTACAGCCCGATCCACAATCAATCCAATTATATGCATGCAAGCCACACGGGCACAGTCAAGCTTGCCATTTTCAATTCCAATTATCAGAAATTATAAATTAAGTGGTTAAAACCTTAGAATTTACTAGTCATTTCGATACAGTGTCTAATTTAGGACTCATATCATGAAAACATGCTAAACATCATGGAAACAGTGATAACAATGCCTACGGGATCCAAATAATTGGCATATAGCCCAAATATAACCATAACCATACAAGTAGGAGGTTTGTCAACTAATTTCTAGTCAATAACACAGTACGAGCATCATTCGGTAGGACTAAGCCATAGTCCCCAATCACAATTGACCCCACACTCACCGTAGAGTACGTGTCTCGCCTCAATATAGCGTCACAGTGTGATATACCGGGGTTTCAAACCCTCAGGTCATCATCTACATCTATTACTCACCTCAAGCCGGCCACAAGACTAGCCCGCTATGCTTTTTCCTCTTGAATCCACCTCCTCGCGCGTCAAATCTGGTCAAAACCAAAACGAATACATTACAATAGGCTAATGGAACATAACCCAATTGAAAGAACTCGAAAAACACCCAAAAATACGAAGTTGGCAAAACCCTAGCCCTGGGCCCACTTCTTAAAAAATTACAAAATTAACATTACCGGAATCTTTGCCTCGCCACGAGTCCGTACATATAAAATATACAAGAATCGGAGTCCAGTAGCGGCGTCCAACTTTACCACCGTTCCAACAATTTTGCATCAAGCATGCTTTTCCACACTTGCACTTTGGTGGATGAAGAGGTTGAGCCATTTGTGAAATATTTGCTTTTAGTAAAAATACCTTACTTTTAATGAAGTGAAATATTTTGTTTTATTAAATTTTGAGCACATAAAATAACTACAATGAGCCCCTTATTTATAGGCGAGACAACACACACATAACATAGTGTTTGACAGCGCTATGCCTTGCATGTTAAATGTGATGATGGATACGAATCAACTTTATGTCACATTGGCAGCCTTATCAGTTCGACAAGACAACACAGAGTCATAGCGTACTATTTAACCGCACTATATATACACATAACATAGTATTGGGTAGCGCTATGCTTTGCGTGTTAAATGTGATGATGGATACGAATCAACTTTATGTCACTTAGGCAGCCTTTTTAGTTTGACAAGACAACACACAATCATAGCACACTATTTCACCGCTCTATATATACGCATAACGTAGTATTTGGCCGTACTATGCCTTGTGTGTTAAATGTCATGATGGATACGAATCAACTTTATGTCACTTTGGCAGCTTTTTCAGCTCTGATCAACTGACAAAACAGCTTTATGTTAGTTGGGCAACTTTATGTCATATCGACAAGACAAAATACAGTCATAAATTAATCAGATTTATGAAAGTTCAATGTTGTTTCTAGTTCTTCCGAAAATATAAATATTTTTTATTATCATTAAAAAGCCAAAATGGAGAAATTCAAATAATAATTAACAAACATAATTTTATTACAAATTTAAACAAAATAACTAAATCTTACAACACAAATCATAATTAACAAGCATAATTTTATTTCATAAATCTTGCAACATAAATATAAAAACTAATTATTACAACATCAACTCATAGGTAGTTAGGTACACTAGAAGAACACCCACCCCGAGCTTGATTACTATTGCCACCCAAAAGACATTTTCTACGATCGTACTGTTTGCAAGCATATACCACATTTGCATGCATATATGATATCATTAACATCCATTTGGTTACGTGTACACGTTTTCTTCTACACCTGTATTTTACGCAAATAGGACTTGTTACACACCATTTTAAATAGTTCCGGAGGCAAATAATGTTTAGCATCCACAGGCTGCAATAGACCACTATCTGTGTTTAGGTACTTGGAAACAGTATATTGTTGATCAACATAGTTGGCTGCACTAAAACCAACTTGTTAAAAGCACTTGATGGCATGTGAGCAAGGCATGTGGTAGATGGACCATTTCCCACAATAGCATAACTTTCTAGATTCATTTGCAGTATGTACATTATTACCTCGATTTTCATGGATAGCGGTGCGAACGTCAAAAATATTTCTTTCATTATCATACTGCAAAAAATGAATGTCATTGCACTCGCCGTCTGTATTTCTCAAATATCTTCATAGGCACTGGCATAAATTCAACACCCTTTTCCATCAATGACGTTGCAGCTGCAGACCTTTCAACAAACCTCTCCGCCATTTGCTTGAACGACATTTGCACCATGGCTGTGACAGGCAATCCTCTTGCAGACTTCAACAACCCATTGAAATACTCTGACAAATTTGTAGTCAGAGTTCCCCATCGTTTGCCACCATCCTCATGTAATGTCCACTTTTTAGGGTCATGTCGCATTAACGAATAATAGGCTGCCTTGTCTTCTTGCCTGATATATTCCATGTGCAGCCGAAATTTATGTTGTTGGTAGTCTGTTGCTGCCATCCACATCAAATCATGGAGATCCATGTTGGGATATGCCTTCTGGAAATTGGCTTTAAGGTGCCTAACACAGTAACCATGGTAGGCATAAGGTTCTTTCCATGCAGGAAAATTCTCCACAAAATTTAAGATACCATCGTGCCGATCAGATATTAGACAAATATTGGAATGCTGATTGCCAATGTTCTCTTTCAAGTGGTTCAAAAATAGTGTCCACGTCTCTTGACTTTCATCGGCACAAATAGCGAAATCTAGAGGAAATATCTTTCCATTAGCATCTACAGCCATAGCTATCAACAACTTGATATCGTACTTTCCATAGACATGAGTGCCGTCTATGGATATTATGGGCCGACAATGCAAAAAACTATCTATTGCTGGTTTAAATGCCCAGAACACGTAATTGAATATATATTCTAGTTTACTTGGAATACGCTCATGCTTCCATTCAACAATCATCCCGGGGCTAAATTCTGCAGTGCAGCCATGTACCTAGGGAGATCTGCAAATGACTTATCCCAGATACCATACACTATTTCAAACGCTCTTTTGCGCTCGAGATATGTCTTTCTTTTAGTAATTGTATGGCCATGTTCTTGGTGGACTACTGTAATGCACTCTTTGATGTTATACCTTATGGACGCTTCGATGTGTGGAATAAGAACAAGAGAAATCAAGTCAATATCCAAGTAGAAATGATTCCCATTGAATGTGTCCATTTCGCATGTGTGGGTGGGAATGTATTTACCCACTTTCCACAGACCTGAAGAATTTCCACAGACCTGAATTCTTCTTCATTTCATGCAACATCCAATGACATGGCCAAAACCACATGCGACAAATAGCCTTGTATACAACCAGACTTGACTCACATACCATTATCTCACGACACTCTTTCAGGTTCATTTAACAAGAGCTGCTTAGGCGCACTTTATCAAGAAAAAGTATTCACTTTGCCAGCACCATTGGTCTAGATTCATCCCACAGTGTTGTCCGAATTTCATCAAAATCCCTTGTGAGAGCTTCCACATCCAGCATGTTTGGCAAGTTATCAAGGCAAGGAACCTCCCTTGAATGAAACGACACCTGAGACTCATACACTCTTCGTCTAGGGGAGGTGGAGAAATACTCTCTCGTCAAATCAGGTCCTTCCTTCTCATCCTCCTCATGATCAAAGGGTGTCTCGTCTCCAGATTCATCAGCATTGTTGTCATAATCACTATTCTCTTCCTCACTCTGTGCATTTGCTAGATCCCGATTTAATACGTCGTCTTCAGGTAATTGAGTGAGTATATTTGCTTCAACTTGCTCGTTTTCATAATCGAGTGAGTACATATGCTCGGGTTCATAATTTGTAAAATTCATATCCGGCCTACACCCCTGTTAAATATATGAGCATTAATACAAATTGAATACAACAAAATTGTACATCGTAATACAAAAGAAAATTGAAGCTTACCACTCCTCTTGTGAATCATGTACTGTAGGCGGGGATAAGTTTAAGTCAAGAAAAACTCTTTCATCTAGAACCTATTCGGCAAAAACTCCTCTAGAATAGCTAGTCCATGACTGGGGCTTATCCAGAACCTGTCCGGCGACCTCATTGTTTGGAACGTCTTCAACCTTGACGTACATATCCAACATATTTATTACAAGATATTCCCGAAATTTAGCCGTAGTCCTCAGAAAATCCCTCAAAGTTTCATCATTGTAGATGTTTAACTCCGAGTAAAAAGCAGCCTCTTGCTGAGTGACGGAATACAGATATCTTCCGGTTACTTTAAGTATCACTGAACGTTTCCTCACACCCATTTTTTTTTGCATAATAATGACATCAATTTATCGTACTCTAGTGTAATCAGTAATTTTACATGACCCTGTGGAGATAAACTATACCTCACAGAGTTATTCTCCGTTACAACCTCACCTCTCCCCCTCCCAAATATAATGAAACTCTTATTCTACGCTCTTCAGACATTACGAAAAAATAATTCAAAATTTAACAACAAGAAAACATTGAAGAGAGTTAGAATTTTATGTGAACGAATTTTCCTAAGGTTCTAACTGCTTTATATAGGAAATGGGTAGTCCGGGATACTAAAATTGTTTACCATATAGCATCTTCTAAACACACGCTATATATTTAAATTATTGTGTCTGTCAGTTCAGTTATTGGCGAGTCCATATTCAATGCATGTCGTTTGTTTTTTGCACGCTATATATAACGTATGAAAACAGAATGCTATACCTTAACGGCAGACGTTACCGTTAAGATATAGCGTTATGTTTTCATTCGTTATATATAAAAATGTCTCTTTTTTTAATACATATAATGATGTTTTGAATCTAAAAAGACAATATATAGGTTCCGGATTTCCCTTAGAGCCTTAGTGCAACGAGAGACAGAGTTATTTAGAGTAATTTTACATCAAGGCTATTAAATAATTTGTAAGCATTGACTCCATTTTTGAAAGACTTTGGTACACAGATAATATGGGTCGGCAACGCGTACAATAATGACATTCAAAAATATTAATTTAACACAGAAGAAAGAGAGTACTCCTGTTATTACGCATAATTACAGTGGGTTCTACAGTTCTCATCACCAAAGTCAAACCTTGCCTCTTAGAGAAAAGGAAAAGGCATTTACATTGAAGAATGAGTCTAATTAATGTAAACGAAAGTATTACCTACTTAATTAATAATTCACAGTTGTTCATACGCAACATCTATTAATTAAGTAGGTAATACTCTTGTTTACATTAATTAGACTCATTCTTCAATGTAAATGCCCTTTCCTTTTCTCTAAGAGGCATGGTTTGACTTTGGTGATGAGAACGGTAGAAACCAGCGTAATCTATATATTATTAAAAAAAAAAAAAGCATAAAGTCATCTCCTTAAGTTAATTACTAATTATTTTTTGGTTAATAATTAATTATTATTTATTACATTTAAATTTATATAACTATAAAAATAAATATATATATATATATATATATATATATATATATATATATATATTAATTGGTTACTTTATTTGAATTAATAAATATAGATATCTTATAATAAAATATAATTAAAAAATAAAAAATAAATATATAAAATAATAACTACCCATTCAAATTGGGTGGGAGTAGTTTTAGACAAGAGGGGTTGCTCTGATGGTAAGCAACCCATATTTTCAACCGAGAGGTTGTGAGTTCGAGTCTCCCCAAGAGCAAGGTGGGAAGTTCTTGGAGGGAAGGATGCCGGGGGTCTATTTGGAAACAGCCTCTCTACCCTAGGGTAGGGGTAAGGTCTGCGTACACACTACCCTCCCCAGACCCCACTAAGTGGGATTATACTGGGTTGTTGTTGTTGTTGTTTAGTTTCAAGTTGGAGTTTATAAATTATCTTAAAATAAAAAGGCCAAAAAAGAAACAGCAACCAGTTCAAATTGGGATGTAGTTTCAAGTTCGAGTCGTATAATAATTTTAAAATAAAAAATAAAATTAAAAAAATAATAAATTACCAATTCAAATTTGGGATTAGTTTCAAGTTGAAATTTTAAAATTATTTTAAAATAAATAAAACGAAAATAAAGACATAAAAAAACTTTCAGAGAAAAATATTTAATAAAGTAATATGCTAATAAGACTTTCTATTAATAATGTAATAATATTAAATGTTAGATGATATAATAAAAAAAATACATAACAAAAACGTTATTCAATGCGCTCCCTGTATATTTAACACAGATTTTGTTCATTAAAATTTAGCTAATATTATTAAGAACAATACAATAAAATTTAAAATAAAAAAATATTTCAACAGTAATAAATTATAAATCTTCTCATATATGACAAAAAGAAAGCGAATATTAAATATTGGTTAATATAATAAAAAATATAGAACAAAAAAAGTTATTTACTAACTATATAAGTATATTTGATTTAATATAGATTTCATTATTGGGTATATCGTATTGACAAGTAAGATAACAATTAAATTTTACTAAAGCAATACAATCGAATAGGATAAAACAAGCCCAATCATAATTTAATTTAATTAATATTTTTTAATACTGACCGCGCATCGCGCGGGTACGTCTACTAGTTATGCCTAATAACAGGAATACTCTCTTTTATTCTAATTAAAATATTCTTGAATGACCCATATTATTTGTGTAGTAAGGTTTTTAAAATTGGAGTCAATGCTTACAGAATTATTCAATAGCCTTGAAGTAAAACTGCTCTAAATAACTGTTTATATATCCTTGCACAAAGGCTGTAAGGGTAGATCTGGCAAAAGAGTTATGAAGAACGTTTTTCGAAAACATCAAACATTTTAAAAAACTTATATTTTAGTTTGTCAAAATAACTTATATTTGAGACCGGAGGCAGTATATGTATTACGCTCTCTGATCCTTTTAAAATGTCTTTTGGCAGATGCACTTATAAGAAATCATTTACTAGTAGTATTTATCATAAGGGCTATATGATTAAATAATCTTTTATAGACAAGAGGGTTGCTCTCGGAGGAAAAGATGCCGGGGGTCTATTTGGAAACAGCATCTCTATTCAAGGGTAGGGGTAAGGTCTGCGTACACACTATACTTCCCAGACCCCACTAAGTGGGATTATATTGGGTTGTTGTTGTTGTAATATAGAATAATATTGAAGAATAGATTTGAAAAAAATTAATATCTTCTTAATTGTTTTTAATGTATACACAGTTTTTTCGATCAAATTAAATAAGAAGACAGTTAAGAAGGAAACACATCGGAAATGGAATTAACTACGCAGGAACAAGATCACCTTGATCGCACCCAATGAACTAGCAAGTGATTTCTTAAGCAAGTTATCCTTAGATGATGAAAAAACAAACCCACCAAATCATCCCCATTTCATCCCTATCTCTTCGGATGACAAAGCTGGACTATTCAAACACTGGCACCAATCCGTTATTATTAAACTGCTTGGAAAAATAATATTATTTACCGTGAAAATGATAATAACAATTAAATTTTATTATGGGATTTTAAAAATATGTGATCTATTTTTATGCTAGTTGTTAAACAGTTGATACTAGGTAAAAGACTTAGAAACAAGATAAGAATTTTAGAACATGATAGCAAAACCAATAGGTTAGCAATCGGGGCCTCGTGCTTGTCGATTAGGGGGCCTCGAGGTGGATTCGGGTGCTCGGCTGTGAGCTATCGAAGGTGATCGATGTATGACTAACAGTTACAATAAAATCAACGAAGGCTCTTTATGGCCAATGATAAGAAATAAATGAAGAACAATAATGAAGATAATAAATTGAAGTAATAATATCAAGAGAATGTGTTATGGAGCAGAGAGAATATTCTTGTGTATTTAGTATGGAGAACCAGATATTTACAAAATGACAAGGATCCCCTTTATATATGAGGAGAATTCCAACATAGCACAAAATAAATTAAATACAAAGATACGGAGAGGTGACAGCTAGATAACGCCCTAATTCGGGTTTAGAGTGGTCCGCTAGACTTTGTCAGCCCTAGCCGTATGTCTTGGGTACTCCCTATTTATACCATTACCGTGATCATTACTGCCCTGCGGTCGAGTGTCGACGAACCTCGAGGGAGGAGACTCGGCCTTATCCTCGAACCTTCGAGGTGATCATTCGAAGTGCCTTAATGATGAGAAATAGGACCCCCCCCCTCCCCCGATTTCACCATATACAGATAGTCCTCGCGTTTCTTGGAGTAGAGCAATAAGAAATGACCTTTAAAAATAGCTTTTCAAACTCCCCGTGACGATGTCATATTGGTGATGTCATCATACTTATGACATAGATCTTTGTCACAAGCGATGCGTCACGTCCGTCCATTCTTCAAAAACGCATTGATTGCGCCTGCCAATACGTCTTTCAAGGACAATATTGATGGGCCCGTCGATTACGTTTCCCATAAAGTATTGACTGCGGTTTCAGGCTATGCTCCCTTCTTTTCTATAAATAAAGGCTTTCTTAAATGAGTTATTCATTCAAATGCTCTCTAATAGCTCTCATCTTCTTTTCTTTGTCCCTATCCATTGTTATTATTCATGTTTGAGCCTTGCGGCCCCTTCCTAGGGCTTTCCCTTACCAAGAGAGGTTGTATTGGCTCGTCGTTGTTTTTGTTGATGTTGTTGTTGCTGCTACCGCTGGATCGAGATAAAGAGATAGGGGGGCCAATTTTTTCCAATTTAGGAGGATGTTTGTATTCTACACTGTTGATCGAGAGGGCATTCAGATTATACACCACTGCTCACCTCCCTACTCCGGTCTGGTGTGTCACTTCACCCCTTTATCTTTCCAAGGTATGAAATGGCACAAACGGCCGCTTAACTTTCACGGCATAATGTCCCAGAAGGCGGACTTGAAGCAACCGTGCAAGTAGGGTCAGTGCTCGCCGAACCTTCTATTTCTGTCTTCGGCAGGCTATGTCTCTTTTTTCTGCTTCTTCTGCATTACTTTCCTTTTTTTCACCTTCGCCCTCGGAGATATTATCCTAGAGGACCGAGGTGAGATCCCCGAGGAGGTGGCGGTTGAAGATGCTACCACCGAGGATGCATACCCAAGGAGATGGTGCTCGAAGACACTTTCATCGAGGATGAACCCTTGAAAATAGCCTAGGCTCTAGGCTTTTACTATATGTGTACCTTTTCGCTTCTTAGTTTCTGTGTAAGGACCTATAATCAAGTGCTTATGAATATAAAGACGGTTCTCCAATTTTATCTTTGATGTTTGCTATATTTCCTTTTGTTTGTGCTTATGGAGACTCTGAATGCATGACTCTATCATCAGCTACCAATATCGAGCCCAGGTGTGAGTATTTTTCCTGACTTTTGATGGATTAATACGGCTTCCATCATAAGCGGGCGATGTTTTGAGGTTCGATATGTTCTAGTCGCTTGTGATGAGGACGTGGTGAGGTCCTCTGCTTTGCCTAATTCTGCTTAACTGAAGAAGTAGCTTGATTACCTTTAGCTCTTTTGTGGGTGGAGGTATTGGTTCCGGTGCCACATCGTGCACCGTGAACATTTCTCTTGTTGTATGTTGTTCCCCAAAGACGATTTTAATCCCATCCTTTGTTGGGAATTTCATCATTTGTTGAAGGGTGGATGGTATTGCTCTTATGCAGTGTATCCATGGCCTCCCGAACAAGGCGTTGTACCTCATGTCTCCTTCGATGACATAGAATTTGACATTTTGGGTTATGCCGACCACGTTGACTGGGAGGGTGATTTCTCTTTTTGTTGTTTCACTTGACATGTTGAATCCGTTGATGACTCGAGTGGTGGGAACGATTTAGTCAAATAGTCCGAGCTTCTCTATTACCTTCGACCTAATAATGTTGGCCGAGCTACCTGTATCTACGTGTACACGTTTTATTTGAAATGTATTTAGAAGGGAAGAGACTACCAGTGCGTCATAATGAGGTTGAGAAAAGATCTCAGTGTTCTCGTCGCTGAGTGAGGGCATCCTCTGGTATGTAACCCCGGGTTCACTTTTCTTTAGTGATGGATATTTTTGTCCTTCTTATCACGGATTTATGTGGAGAATTGATACCTCTAAAGATCATATGGATGATATGTTCGGGCTCATTCGTTTTGTTCTTCTTGGCTGCCTCTATTTTTGGAACAGATTTTTGGCCCAGTCACTTAAGAATTCCCAGAGGTTACCTTTATTGAGTAGTCTGGCTACTTCTTCTCAGAGCTGGTGGCAATCCTCGGTCCTGTGGCCGTACGTGTTCTGAAATTCACACACTAAGTTATGATTCCTTTGTGAAGGATCTGATTGTACAGGCCTGCGCCACCTGGCATCTCTAATTTTACCGATGGCGAACACGATGTCTGTACATCGATGTTGAAGTTGTATTCTCATAGGCGAGGTGCCTCTGTTGGCCCCGTATTCCTATCAAATCCGGCTCTGCTGATGAGTCCCCGAGTATTCTATCCTCGGTCTATCCTTAGATCGTTGAGAGGTAGGTTGCGCCTCTATGCATTCCTTCTATCTTCGATGTATGGCTAATATCTTTCTTTGTTTGGATTTGGCTCCTTTGCTAAAAGCCTGCTTGGGTATATTGAGCCTAAGGGGGCTCCTAGCTGGTCGTCTTCGACCCTAATCTTCGACTGGTATTGGTTGTGAACGTTTGATAAGGTCACAGTAGGATATTCGACCAGATTCTATTTCAGTTGCTTTGAAGCCACCGAGCTTCGTTCATTCAGACCATGAGTGAAGGCTACACTACCCAGTCATCGAAGACTGGCGGTAGTTCCCTTCGTTCAATTTGAAAGCGAGACGCAAATTCTCACAGTATCTCGTTCTATTTTTGCTTGGTTTTGAAGACGTTAGATTTCCTTGTGACCACCTTGATAGTCACTACATGATCCTTTATAAAGGAATCTGCCAGTATGGCAAATGAGTGTATAGAGTTTGGGGTCGGGTTATGATACGACATCATTGACCCTTTGGAAAGTGTTTCTACTAACTTTTTCAGTAGGATGGACTTGATCTCATCATCCCATAGGCCGTTTCCCTTTACCGCATAGGAGTAAGCGGTAACATGCTCATTTGGTGTCTGAGGTGCCGTTATATTTCAGGAGATCTGGCATTCTGAATTTCTTTGGAATGGGTTTCGGGCGCTTCCTGTGGGAACAACTTCTGTACAAACTTTTTTGAGTCCACACCTTTCACGATTAGGGGTGCTCCTAGAATTTGGTCGACCCTAGAGTTGTAAGTCTCAACCATCTTATCGTTAGTTTCTATCATTTTCTCACCAGATTCGATCCTTCTTGTGAGGTCCTTGAGCATGGAGGGATCGACTATCGATGAGATATTGCTTAATCTCTCCGGTACCTGCTCGGCTGGGGGAGCTGTCCCCGGTACTACCATGCTAGGAGTTTTCTGGTGGCTTTGTAGCTGAGCAATAGCCATCTGTTGTGCCTACAACATTTCAAAAATAACATGAAGCCTAACCTCTTATTCTTCCCTAGTTGGTATTTTCTGAGCTTCTTGTTGATCTCCTTGGTGCACACTCCTGTTGGTGTATGAGCTTATATCGACTTGTTGGACATCGCGGGAAACTGTGTCTGCTAGAATTGGTCCTAGTGCGTTCTCAAGGTTTCGTGGTGGCACACTAACACCTGGAGCAGCCACCCTGTTCTCTCCGTGGTTCTCAAGATTTTTCATTTTCACCTGCATTTACTGAGCTAAGCATTTCGTACTGAAATTGAATATCTTGGACAAGAAAAAGTGTGAAAGATAACATTCATTGTGTAATGAAACCATCAAGAAAATAATAACTATTATTTTTAACCCCACGATGGGTGCCAAACTATTTACCGTGAAAATGGTATAACAATTAAATTTTCTTATGAGACTCTAAAAATACATGATCTATTTTTATGCTAGTTGTTAAGCAGTTGATGCTATGTGAAAGACTTAGAAATGAGATAAGAATTTTAGAATAAGGTGATAACCAAACTGATAGGTTAGCAATCCGGGCCTCAACCTTGTCGATTCGGGGGCCTCGAGGTCGATTCGGGTGCTCGACTGTGAGCTATCAAAGGTGATCGATGTACGACTAGCAGTTATAATAAAATCAACATAAGCTCTTTATGTCCAATGATAAGCAATAAATGAACACACTAATAAAGATAATAAATGGAAGTAATAGCATCAAGAGAATGTATTAGAGAGAGAATGTTCTTGTGTATTTAGTATGGAGAATCAGATGTTTACAAAATGACAAGGATCCCCTTTATATATGAGGGGAATCCCAACATAGTAAAAAATACATTAATTACAAAGATATGGAGATGGGACAGCTAGATGAAACCCTGATTCGGGTTTAGAGTAGTCCACTAAACTTTGTCAGCCCTAGCCGTGTGTCTTGGGAACTCCCTATTTCTACCATTACCATGATCATTACTTCCCCGAGGTCGAGTGTCGATGACCCTCAAGGGAAGAGACTCGGCCGTGGCCTCGAGCCTTCGAGGTCATCTTTCGAAGTGCCTTAGTGACGAGAAATTGGACCCTCAAATTTTACCGTATACAAATATCCTACACTAATCTCAAAACGAAACTAAACACTTTATGGCAACCAAATGAAACCTTAAAACTAATTGACCTAGGATTCAACTATTATCTTACTAAATTCCTATTTCCTAACAACTATAGCAAAGCACTCCATAAGGGGGCCTGGTTAATTGGATCTCAATATACACTGTCCGTCAATGGGAGCCTAAATTCAACCCCGCCATCGAATCTTACTGTGGAGACTCAAGGTAAACCTGCTGCAGTGTTCACAGGCTTCAGAGTCATATTCTGATATTGGACTTGCACTATTTTATCTCTATTTTGAAACACTTGTATTTAGAGGTTTTTCTAGCAAACTCAGCAGAGCTTATGACATGTACTACCGATTTTGGGATTGTAAGTTTTGTATGGAGATTTCTATTTCGTATTGGTCAGTTGTCAGTTAAATATGATTTTTATTTCAGCAAAAGTTAGGCTTACCTAGTCTAAGACTAGGTGCCATCATGATATCCTACGGAAGGAAAATTGGGATCGTGGAAAGTTGATATCAAAGCTCTAGGTTCATAGGTGCTAGAGTCTTACGGATCGGTATGGACACGTTTTTACTTATCTTTGAGAGTCTATGGAACAATTAGGGCAGTTTCACTTCTTTCATTCATATCGTGCGAGTTTATTGATCCCGGAGTTTGGGATTTTATCATTCTATTCTCTTACATATAGTGAGGACACGAGTTGTAGTTATTGCGGATGCTTTCCCTGGAGCAGGTATCACTAAGGGAAGAGGTAGAGGTTGAAGAGGAGCATGTGCCTCAGCTAGGGCACCTACCAGAGTAGAATTTGAAAAGCCGCCAGTAGTTCCGGTTGAGGGTTAGGTACTGAAGGCGCCTGGTGTTACCCTCAGACTTCAGGAGACTTTAGCATAGTTCCTTAGCATGTTTGGTACATTGGCTCAGGCGAGGTTGAATCTGGTTGCACCAGCTACTTCACAGATTGCAGAAGGAATTTAGACTCCCGCCGCCCATACTCCAAAGCAGCGAGTCCACATTAGTCAAGTTCCAGGTATCATGACGACATAACCTAGGTTCCTATTCATCCCGTGGTTAGGGCATTAACATCTAAGGAAGAATAGTTTAGACTTGCGAGGTTCAAGAAGTATCACCCTGCTACTTTCAGTAGTTTGGCTTTATAGGGTGAACATGGTTTTCTAGAAGAGTGCCACCACATTCTATACACTATGGGTATTTTGATGTTTTTACTACATTACAGCTTAAGAGAGCGGTATAGTAGTGGTGGTGAGCGTATGACTTGGGTAGCCAGTCGATGCAGCTTCACTTTTATGGGCTCTATTTTTGGAGATGTTTTTTAGAGAGTTTTTCCTTCACACCCTTTGGGATGCATGGCACGTGTGATTGCAGTGGCGCCAGGGCACTATGTTAGTGTCAGAGTATGCCGTTATATGTAGTGATTTGTCTAGACATACACCATTTTGATCGCTACAATTAAAGAATGAGTCTGTAAGTTTGTTAAGGGGCTCAAACATGATATCTTGTTTAACATGGCTCGAGAGTTGGAGTCTGATGTCCCATTTCAGCTGGTGGTAGAGATCGCTCGTCGATTAGAGGGTATATAGGACCAGGAGAGAGAGGACAGGTCGGTCTAGGAGAGAAATGACAGGTGGGATAGGAGAGAGAGAATAGGAGGGTCAAGAGGGAGAGTATAGGGAGGCTAGGAGGCCTCACAAATCAGAGATATCTACTAGTCCTTATTTTGGAGGCAGGGTACGACATGGTAGAGTTTTTGTGGGTCAGCCAGTTCAATTTACTTTTTAGGCTTCGCATGTTATTCCAGGTGCCCATTGGTCTTAGAGTACAGGTACCACAGAGTTTCCACAGCCACGTTAGTAGAGAGGTTTATTTGAGTGTAGGGATACCGGTCACATGTTGATAGGTTGTCCTAGACTTTGGACAGATTTGTCACATCAAGGTATTCAAGCTATGAGTTAGGTTCCAGCTATCGATACCCATGCACCGCCAGCTTGGGGTGCAAGTCAGGCGAGTAGAGGGTGCCCAAGAGGGGGAGGCCCAACCCGTTGATATGTTTCCTACAGTAGGTGTGAGGTTGATGCACCAGATGATGTCGTACGAGTATGTTTTCGATTTGTTATAGAGGAGCATCATTTGTATTTTGTTTTGGTTCTGCTTATCAGGGTGAGTCCTCTTATTTTTCTTCACATGTGGGTGAGTTTCGTAATTTAGTATTTTTCTTATGTGCTTAACCCTGTTGGGAGGTTCTATAGTGGTAGCCCGTGTCTTCCATTTTGTTATTATGCATTATTGAGAATAATGAGACTATGAGTGACTTTTTATTCCCCATTTCAGAAATTTTGATATTATTTCTCAGTGATAGGTTATGACTTATGGCTTAGATGTTCTACCAGTATGAGAGTTCAGTATGTGTTGTGATTGTTGGTAGAATTGAATTAGTGGAATGTTTTGGTTGGTATGATGTGTACTCTACATGTGATTCAGAGTTGAGTGTGATATCCTCACAGTTTTATGTGATTTGAGGTATTTGAACTGGGATGAATGCCACAGTGGAGTTATGTCATGATGAGATCCTTGCAATTTGTTCATATGTTTTGATTCTTCCTTGTGGAATTGAATCGTAGTATGGTACTGATAGGGAGTTGTGCCTGTCGGGCTTGCTTGAAAGTTATTTCATATATTTCCTTGCATGTTCATTCATATTCGTGTTGTGATTGTTGCGTTTATCTTGCGAGATGTATGTCTATGGGGCATTAGATATGACTCGTTTATTCGGGTGAATCGTTATGAGGTCTTCATGTTTCTTGCATCATTGTCAGTGTTGTGGAAGTTGAAACAAGGTTATAATGGATATGAGGCCAGTTGTTGGTACTGATTTGATTATAGGCAGTTCTTGTGATCAGAGATGTTGTTTAAGGCATATGTGTGATGTGTTACATCGTGTAGTTGTACTTTCTAGGTCTAAGCATAATTTGTTGCGGCTAGTTGAGTTTGGTACCGTGTGTTGATGTGGGAACCAAGTCTTTTGGGAATGATTGGATGGTGAGAAATTTGGTTGTAAGGTTATCAATATGGGTGAAAGGGATAATCTTCAGTTGAGCTGGTGTTGTCGGGCCTACGTGGATTGAGGTGACGCGGGATCACCTGCAGGTGTATGTAGGATGAATATATTCAATGATTTGATTACTTCTAGATGATTCTTGGTATGTTCGAGGACGAAGATTTGTGTACAAGTGAAGGATGTAATGATGCAGTCGGTCGTATTAAGAATTAGCATCCCGTTTGGCGGAATAAGGTCTCGAGAAGCTTTGATTATGTGTTATGACTTGCGTGTGTGGTCAAGTTAGGTTTTTGGATGATTCAGGGTCAATCTGGAGGACGGATTCTTGTTTCAGAAATTTAAGCGGTAAGAGTTGATTGGATTTTTGACTTTTGTGTATACGACTCCGAAATAGAATTTTGATGATTCCAGTGGCTTTGTATGATGACTTTGGATTTAGGCATGACCAAATTTTGAATTTGATGTCCGTAGGGTAAATTGAAGTATTTCGGCAAAAATTGGAAAGTTGAAGGTTTGGAAGGTTGTGAGGTTTGATCGAGAGTTGACTTTTGTTATATCGCGATCGAAATGCGATTTTGAGATTTAGATTAGCTCTGTTATTTTATTTGGGACTTGCAAACAAAATTTTACGTCATTCCGGGTTGATTTGATATGATTCGGTGCAAGATATAGAAGTTGAAAGTTCATAAGTTTATTATGTTCGATTTGAGCTGTGATTCATAATTTCAACGTTATCTGATGTGATTTAAGCCTTGAGTAGGTCCATTTTGTGTTACGGGACTTTTTGGTATGTTCGGACGAGTTGCTTGGGTGAGTTTCGAATAGGTTTAGGTTGTGTTGCGCTTGTTTATTTTATGCTTCAGAGTCATTTCTTCAACCATAAATGGTTATACGTTAAGCAACTGAGCTCCAAATTAAGTATTAATTGAATTATTAGATCCGTATCATAATTATGGATTCATATAAAAAACAATTATCGAATTTGGACAACGTATGAGAGAGTTATGCTTATTTCTGTATCGAGGAGACTGTTGGTTTCTGGTGTAGTCGCAATTGCGAATATTTTTATCGCAATTGCGATAATTTTGTCAAAATTGCGACATTTTCCAGCCCTATTCTTGTTTGCAATTGCGAAGGCTTCTTTGCTTTTACGAGGTTTCGTAATTTCGAACCTTGGATCGCAAATACGACATCTGCAGCTTGTTTTTAGATATGTTATTCAGGTTTTTGCTACATTTTGTGACATTTTCGAACCCTAGGTCCGAAAGTGGGCAATTTTGAGAGAGGCATTTCATCTAAAACCGTTGGGCCCTTGTTCAATTTCTATGTATATTTCATGATTTTATTTGAGTTTTAACAACAAAATGGTGAGAATCAAAGTGAAAAAAATGAGAAATTTCGAAGAAATCTTTCAAAATGTAAAATGATGATTTGAGGGACGAATTATATCGAACTTTGATAATTTTGGTATGGTTGAACTCGTATCAAAACTGGTGTTCGGGTTTTGTATATTTTATTTGGTTTCGGGTGCAAGCCTAGGGGTGGACTTTGTAGTTTTTGTGAAAGATTGAAGCTTTATTATCCGGAATTATTTTCTATGAGTTTTATTTATGGATCGAAGTTATTTTGGCTAGATTTGAGCCGTCCGGAGGTTATTTCACGTGTGAGGGCCATTTTAGAGTATCAACCTAGCTTCTTTGAGGTAAGTATCTTGCCTAACTTTGTGTGGGGGAACTACCCATTTAGGATCTGAGTCTTTGGTGCTAATTATGTCATGTGAAATTCATGTACGTGAGGTGACGAGTACGTGCTCGGGATTATTTATGGAAAGTTAACCGTCTAAGGCTCTTAGGTTTTTATGTTCATCAGATATGAAGTTGTTTGGTTATTTTAAGTTCTCTATTTACTAGTTTCATCTCTACGCATATTGGAATTAATTGCTTCATGTGCCACTCTTATTACCTATTTGACTCTTGTGTGCCTCAACTGAAGTGTTGCATTTTTTATTGCCATGCTATCCTTTCCTAATTGCTTATCCATAATTGAAATTATTATTATCGCTTCTGCAATTGTATATCCTTAATTCGGGTTATTATTGTCCTTTTTGTGAGTTCCTTATCCTTAAATGAATTTTTTGTATCTCTTTCGTAATTGCTCAACCCTAAATGTGTAAGTAAGAGTTTAGAAGAGATTGTGAATTGAAGTGAAAGATTGTTAAATAGTGTCCTATTTGTGAAAAAAGGCTCGTGCCTTTTATAGTGTGAAGGTCATGATGAAATAAGGTAAGAAAATAGTTGAAGAACTGATTGACAATCATTTACACAAGACTCCCTTTAATTAAGGGATTCAGATTCAAACGGGTGAAAATCAATTAAGGAAAGAAATTGAATAAACACTCTATGCACAACATGCAATTAAGGGCACATACATAAAAAGTTTATTTAAGGACAGGGTTTTGAAATGCACAGTTTATGCAAATAAGGTAAGAAGTTCAATTAACAACCAGTAAATCAAATGGTGTGAGATTTTGTATGATTGAATCAAGTCAGAAAAGATGAAAAAGGGTTTTACTTAGGTCGAGTCACAGAGAAAATCAGTAAACAATGGAAAGAAATCAATCGGGCTATATTCAGAAGGAAGCTTGAACTAATTGCAAATTTGAAAACCATTTAGAGGGAAATTCATCATATATAAAGAGCATGTGAGCATGTTATGTATGAAAGAAGACTGTCATGTTACTGTAAAATCAATAGAGAAATTCAGTGTAGAAGAGTTTAGAAAAAAGGTCAGAATCACATGAAAACGAGGAAACCCCAAACTCAATTCAGAGTCTTGAAGTTGGTCTGAAAGAACTAGGGTTTTTTAAATAAAACCCTAGTTCAATCAAATCCCACAATCAAACTTGGCGGAATCCCTAAATTCTAGGGTTTCCACCTTGAATCAAGTACAGATATGAGTAGACAAGTAGTCAAAACAAGCTCAGAGGTTTCAGAACTGGAACCTCTTGCATGTTCCTTTCAGCAGCAGAAACTCATGAGAAAACACGATAGCAATGTAACATGCAAACACAGTAGGAGGATTCAAAGAACATAATTGAAAATACTGCTAAGAAAAGTGGAAGAAGCGTGCTTAAGAGGTTTTCTAGAATAAACTTTAGATAGGTCTTAGTAGAAGAAAAAATAGTAAAAACACTTAAGAACACAATAGTAAAAATACAGTAGGCGAAACATAGCAGAACATGGTAGAAAAGCATACATGAACATAGTATAGAAAACACAGTAGAAGAACAGTTGAGAACATGGTAGAAGAAAAAGCACAAGAACACAGTAAAAGCATACGAGATAATAATATAGGAAAGCACAGTAAGAGAAGCATACAAGATCATGATACAAGAATACAGTAGAGGCAAACACACAAGAATGACAAAGAAAATCATAAAAATACTTAAATATTTTCAGAAAACCCTAGATCGGAAAAGAAAGGTTTTTAAAAGTGATTTTTCGAAAGAAAAGTTAGGGAAATCGTTTGAAAACTCAGGGAAAGCATAGATACACAACGGATCTAAAGAAATCGGAGAAAACCTCGAAAGGTTAGGGTTTCAGAAGAACCCTAGAAATGATAAAGGCTTTGAAAAAATTCCACGATTTGAGTCGGAGAGGTCAGAACCAGTCTTAACAACCATGGTATGTCGGAGCAAGGCCGAAGATGACACTGGAACCTCGAATAGACAAAGGTCTGGGCATAAACCTTCACAGTCAGGCCTTGAATCTTCAGAGACCATGCATGTTGGAGCCATAGGAGGTGGGTATAGGGCTCTTATGGCCTTAGAAGCCATAGATTCTGGCCGATTTTAGGGTGGAGACGGTAGGAGGCGACTAAGGTTCGAAGAAGGTTCAGAGAATTTGAGAGAGTAGAGGTTTCAGGGCGGTGTTTTGGTTCATGATTTAGGGTTAGGTATTTGGTAAATTAAAAAAGGAAAGGGAGAGTGAGAGCCGTTCATCTGTTAGATCAGCGGCCGGGACTAAAAAAAGATTCGGACGGGTTATTTGAGTAGGGAGTGGGTCGGGTGAGCTTAGGATTTGGGCCGGATAATGGGGGATTGAAATTGGGTTTAATTAGGGAGTTGTTTTAGGCTAAAATTGAAATGGCAAGTATTTAAATAGCCAGTTTTTCCTTTTTATTTTATAAAAAATAGTAAAATAACTTCTGGAAACAAATTAAATGTACTAAATCAATTACTAATATGTAATATTAAATTTAAAATACTGGCATCAAATTTTGTAATTATAAATGCAATTAATTCTTAAAATAGTCTAATATTACAATTATATGTAATTTAGCTTTAAAATATTAAATAAATTTGTAAAAAATGTGCAAAAATTACCTTAGCTATATTTATGTATAAATATGAAAATACAATTAATGAATCACAAAAATAATAATTTTTGTAATAATTATTGATTTTTTATTGATAAAATAGGCCAATAAATTAATTTAAAAATCCTTTAAAAATTAGAAAAAATAATAAAACATTTAGACCTACTTATATATGCATACATATTCTATTTTGAAAGTATTTTTTATATAAAAATATACATGAAAAATTGGGTATCAACACTCGTCCTTGAGCAATAAAACCACACCTTACATAGACACCACCTCACTAAGAGACTTTCCTAACTCTTCACACAAAGAAGATTTCAAATAGTCTAAGTAAAGTAGTGTAACATCTTCACCTCAAGAATCGACTCGCAAGCACCACACATTATTCACAACTTACTCGCTTACTCTACATAGAGGTCCAGAATCACCTTTCCTTCATGAATCATATGCCCTCACACAACAACAAAGAGTAGTTCCACACACTATACAATTTATGAACAATTAGGAACTCAAGATAGAAAGAATTCACTCACTCTCAGAAAAGACATTCATGGCCACAAAAAATGCACCATAGGTTTTTTCGTAGTGTACTACTCTACTAATTGAGTTTATTCAGTCAAGGATCAAGTAGGACTTTTAACTCGTTGTATTGTAGGCTATAGGACAGGTAAGATACATTTAGATATAAGAGTGACTATACCTCCATAATCACTTTCATACATACACTTTGGCAGTTGGAACCCCACACTTATGTCAAACCATACTCCAGCTTCAAATCATTATACATTAACTCTCAATTATTTAAGCACCTTTTCATCAAGAGTCATCACTTATCAAGGAATATGTATATTTTTTCTCATAATAATTCAACTATATTTTTCTTTTCTTTTTCAATTCTAGTGGCTCTTACTTTTCAAACAGTGCACCTTTCTTCTATTTTATTAGTTCCACTCAAAATCCAACTAACCACCCCGTACTTTAACTTTTACAAAGTCATAACAATTCAAGTGCCCATGAGAGGTGAAAATATTTAAATAGATGATTAATTCAAACAAATGGGTAAGGCTTGTAATATGGTTACCAAAGAAACAGGATTACAGGTTCAAAGGGGTTAACTAAGATACATAACAATTAGGTGGTAAAAGCATATCACTGGCTCAATAATGAAACACCTATATCACTTCCAAGACTGAAAATAACTATTATTTCACTTCGCAAACACATGAAGCAAGTTCTAGACATCAGATGTAATGTACATAATTCAATAAACCTCACACGCACATGGCACCTGACTCACTCAAGATTGGATCATCAACAACACTCTAGTCAAAAAACTTAAGCCAAGTGAAGAACATACTATATAAGGCACTTATATAAGAGTTAACAACTGATCCTAAGCGTCACACTAAAGCACTCGCTATTCTCAAGGTATAACAAAGTTAAGTGACCTTATTTCATTTTAGCTCATAGCTCAAGGGTTCCTATTTCTAAAAAAATAACTAACTATACCCGGTTCAAATAAAACCATTGGATAAGAACCGCGACCCAAAGAGAAACCAATAAGGAATTGCTACACTACGTAACAATAGAATTATTTTTTTTAATCTTTTTTCCTTTTGACTTTAATCCATCAAGAAACCCGTCGAATGATATCCATCGTCGGGAAGACTCGAACTTTTGAATTTTTTTCAAACTAACCAAAGAACTAAAACTAATTTACATTACTATACATATACAACATAAATATAACAAATCCCCTACCCCATACATTAAATAGTGGCATATCCCCAAGGCATACAAAGAAAAATGTAAGGTAAAGGAAACTTCCCTAATAGAGTCAATCTTGGTCAGAGACAGTGCTGAGGTTTAGATGGCAAGCCTTGCCAAGCGCACACCGCCAAGCCATGACCTTCCTCTCATATGTGGCATTTTGGGTAGCAAGGGCATCCACTTGAGTGCCCATGTCTGCGATAAAAGTACGCATCCCTGCCATTTTTTGCTCAAAGGTTATCATTCTCGTATGCCGTATGACCACAGAGGTTCCCTCTATGACCTGCTCGTGCGGTGATGAAGCAGCTACAGCTGCAGCTTGCCCTTCATTACCCTCTTCAGGAGCATCAGACTCGTCGCTACTTGCCTCAACAGGTGCAATAAGATCCCTCCCAATTACCACTTTATCAGCTCGAACTTCTGTTATTTTTTTGCTATCCAATCCGAGTCCCTATTTTCTAGTACACGTGCCGCATGACATAATCTAGTGATTAAGGGAGGAAAGAATGAACCATACCTTTGCGCCAGACAACTAATGAACATTTCTTCATGAATAAGCTTAGCCACATCAAAATCATGGCTATTGATAAAACACCAGATTAGTGCAACCCGGGGACCATTAACCTCTGTGGTATTGGAAGAGGGCAGCAGGCGGCTATTGATGACATATGGCCAACACTTCCGTTCATAGGTGAGTGAATCCGAATGAAACCTCAACCACGGTGTAATGCACACTAATTACTTGTTGGTCACACATATTGTCCTAAAGAACACCTCCCACGGGATTGGTACTCTACCATAGGTGTTATAATATACCTCCGCGTCAGGATCTTCCCCAAACATTAGCAACCATTAAGCCCTCCGAATAGCCTCTATTGTGGTGTCCACACTCTTTTTTCGCACCGTGCAGACGTGGTTCACATGTTCTGGACAATTTGCATAAAACTGCTACATAATCATTAAACTGGCTTTTTTCGGTACTTCAAACAAGATATCCATCCTGCGCCGGACCAATTAACAATAAATATTAGGACAATTATTTTGGAGGGACCCTATATCAATTCCCCTCTCCGGTATGGGTTTCTTGGAGGCCTTCTAACCTAAACGTTCCTGAGCCGCATGGGATACAAACTTTGTACTATTATAGTGGCGAACATTAGCCGAAGCTCGTAGCCGGGATGATCCAGCATGACCACTGAATGATGCACCTGTGGTTCTTCATTTATTGGAAGGGATCATACTACTTGAAATAAATACCATCATCGAAAGGCACGATATATGAAACAAGGGCGGTTACTCAGACTTCACCAACACACTTGATCAGAAAATTACATTCTCAAACTCATTATGGCATTTAAACAAACATCTGAAGAGCAAACTTCACCCGAACTCCCAAACAACAATTTTGATAGCCCCAATTCAACCACAGATATACTGTCAAGCTAACCCACCATGATTAAATTTGAGTATTACCCCGACATACCAACAAGTGAAACTAGAATACAATAAAAGAATAAATCTACTACACAATACATAAATAAAAACAACCTAATCAATGGCATTAAAAAAAATAAACAAGGGCACTTACATGATGGACTTGTGAGGATGTTGCTTAGGGATAAGAAGACATAAATCAGATGAGAGAGTGCGCGAGGATCGAACGTGGTATGGGAGAAGGAAGGGGTTTTGGTATTTCTAAGTTAAGAGAAGGGGAGGGGAATCGGGGTTAGATAGGTTAGCAGGGGGGTTGGGAATTGTTTTTAAAAAAAGAGTAAAGGAAAAGAAGAAAAATAAAAAAAATAAAAAGTAAAATAACTAATTAAACACCCTACCAACGGCACCCAGTGCACAATCGGTGCGCGGCCGTGCATCTATGGCAAAGAATTCTAAAAATGGGTGGCCATATGCGCAGCCACCCACGTTGAATTTTTCTGTTCAGTTTCCCCATGTTTTATTTATTTATATAAAACATCATAATGGGTTGCCTCCCATGCAGAGTCTGCTTTAACGCTGTGGTATGACGCAGGTCATTGCACTTAAACCTCGCTCAACATTAGTGGCTCGAGAAAATGAGTCACCAACACTACTTTTGTGCCATCCATACGCACATAATGTTTTAATCTATTCCCTTTGACTCTGAACGTGAGAGAGACATTTTTAAGAAATCTCTACGGCACCAATGGAGTGAATCTCTACCATACGAAATGGTCCTGACCATTTTGACTTTAATTTTTCCGAAAATAACCTCAATATTGAATTGTAAAGAAATACCATATCTCTGAGTGTAAAACTCTACTCAAGAATATTTTTGTCATGCATCATCTTAAGTGGGCATCTTTGAACAATACCGGCCAATAGAAGCCCGACTCCAACATTTTTGGCGTTGTCCTTACTCCCCCGAAATGTCTACCATATGGTGACGCGTGACACACCTACAAAATAAATGATTGGTGTATCTCGGGGATACATCTTCGGATCATGTTATCAACAAAAATCCTGAGCAAATAAGGATAATCCCAATAATACATATGACAATCATAAAAGAATTTTTTCTTTTGGATGGAGGAAATGTCATAAGGAACAATACCACTCGCCAGGTAGTTTCAATTGTACCCCACCATGGCGCTACCTCTAAACTCGTGGCTAATAGTCGTTCATCTGAGAGAGTCTCCATATTTTCTTCCACCTTAATCTTCTTCTCGCCTCCTTCCAGCCTAGATAAGTGATCAACCACTTGGTTCTCCATTCCCTTTTGCGATGGATCTCCAAGTCAAATTCTTGCAGCAGTAGCACCCATCGAATCAGGCACGACTTTGACTCCTTCTTCTCAATTAAGTACCTGAGAAAAGCATGGTCAGTATAAATAATTATATATGAGCCTATCAGGTATGACCTAAATTTGTCAAATACGAACACCACTGCTAGCATCTCCTTCTCGATCGCTTTGTAATTTAGTTGGGCACCATTTAGAGTTCTAGTTGTGTAGTATATTGGATGCATGAATTTATCTTTCTACTGCCCAAGAACTGCTCCCACAACATAGTCACTTGCATCACACATCAGCTCAAATGGTTGCTCCCATTCAGGTTCAACTATGATAGGTGTGCTCACATACCTTTTCTCCAATTCTCAAAAGCTACCCTGCAGTCATCAAAAACACAAAATGGTGGTTTTTTCAATCAATTTACAAAAAGGTTAGCAATTTCGGAAAAATATTTTATAAATATCCTATAGAAACTGGCGTGTCTGAGGAAACTTTTTATTTCTTTGACGGAAGTGGGTGGTGGAAGCTATTCGATCACATTAACCTTTGGATGATCAACCTCAATGCCTTTACTCGACACTAGGTGCCTCAATACTATACCTTCCTGTACCATGAAATGACACTTTTCCTAGTTAAGTACCAGATTAGTCTCGATACACCTAATTCTCAAGTTCAATACTCTTCTCAAGTTCATAAGGCAATCACCGAATGGGTTCCCCACCAATGATAAGTTATCCATGAAAACCTCCATTATTTCCTCTACCATATATGTGAAGATGGCCATCATGCACCTTTGGAATGTGACGCGTGCATTGTATAGGCCAAACAACATTCTCCAAAAGGCATAGATACCATAAAAGTAGGTGAACGATGTTTTCTCCCTATCCTCTAGGGCAATGAAAGATCTGATTATACCTTGAGTACCCATCCATAGAGAAGAAATGGGACCTCCCTACAAATCTATCTAACATCTGATCAATGAACGATAGTAGAAAATGGTCTTTCCGGGTAGCCAAGTTCAACTTTCTGTAATCCATACAAATTCGTCAACTTGTGACTGTTTGTGTTGAGATCAACTCGTTCTTCTCATTTTTCACTACCGTCATACCACCATTCCTTGGCACGAACTGAGCTTGGCTAACCCAGTTACTATCAGAGATAAGGAAAATGATCCCCACATCTAATCACTTTATTACCTCCTCTTTCATAACTTCCTTTATATTGGGGTTCAGCCTTCTTTGATGTTCTCTGAAAGGTTTGTGGCCATCTTCCAGTAGAATCTTATTCATACAGAAGGTTAGAATAATATCCTTAATATCTGTAATAGTCAAACCAATTGCAGTTTTGCACTCCATCAATACCCGCAAAAGTTATTCTGCCTCACATCTATGAAACTAGATGAGATAATAAAATGTGAAGTTGAGTTAGGTCCTAAGAAAGCATACCTGAGATGAGGTGGTAGGGGCTTCAGTTCTAACTTTGGTGGCTCTTCTATCGATGGATTAGCCGGAAGAGTTTTCCTTTCTTCTAAGTGCAAAGGCTCAAATTCGAGCTCTCTTTTCCAAAACCCTTGGCCTTCAAGAGCCAGTACCCACTCCGCCAAGTCCTCTTCAATTGCTTCATCTAAGTTTATGAGACAAGCTGCTAGAGGGTCTTTAGCGTTCAAGGTCTCATCTTCTTCCTCTAAAATCACATCCATGGCTTCTATTAGAGAGCAATTAGCAAATTCACTTGGTCGCCGCATAGATTTCTACATGTTGAATGTTATTTCTTCAGAATTTAGTCTCATCGAGCTCTACAGTTTCACAGTCAATTAAAGCTCTCCATTGGTCAAGAATGGTCTTCCCAAAATTATGGGAATCTCCTCGTCAACTCGACAGTCAATAATGACAAAATCTATTAGGAATACAAACTTCCCAACCTATACTAATACATCATCAAGGATACTATAGTGCTTCTTCACTGTCCAGTCAGCCGGCTGTAGTAACATAGGCGGGGGTCTAGCTCTTCCAATGCTTAACCTTTTGTAGATAGACATGGGCATCAAGTTTAGGCTTAACCCCAAATCATAAAGAGCCTTAGCAAATGCATAGTTTCCTATTGTGCATGGGATTGTGAAACTCCCTTGGTCAGACAACTTCTCAGCTATGGGTCTCGTCACAACAACACTACATGTCTAAGTTAGTGTAACCGTGGCCAAGTCTTGAAAGTCGAACTTACAAGACATCAAGTCCTTTATCATCTTTACATAACAAGGCATTTACTTTAAGACTTCAACCAATGGAATGTTCACCTGAATTTGCTTCAACATCTCCAACAATATCTTATGCTGCTCATCTTTCTAATACTTGGCCAAATCTTTATGGGAATGGTGTTGGAGGTCATTTATTCCTTGTGATTTGAGTTTTATGTGGCTTAGGCACTGCTTCTACTGTCATTTCTTATGCTACCTCATTCTCCTTTACAACCTCTTTTTCTTTGGGGGTGTTCTCTGTTGTACCATCACCTCGGTTAACCCTGTTGAATCATCTATCTCAATAGGTACTAGCATAAATGTTTCAATAGGTCGGCTTTCACGAGCAATTTTTTGTTCCAAATCCAGGTCTCTCCCATTCCGTAGACTCACTACCATAAGTTATTTCGGGCCCTGCTCTTTTGGATGGATTTGTGTATTTGTAGGAAATAACCCTTGGGGATGATTATTTAGAGCCATCAAAATATATCCTTACTGAATCTAAATACCATTTATCGTTGATTCATGTGAGTCTACTCTCTTAGTTATTCTTCCAATGGACTCAATCAGTTGTTCATCATTCCCTTAAGTTCAGCAAACCCATCATTTTGTCTCACAATCTGATGTTGTTAAGGTTGTTGATAAGCTTGTTGCTGATTTTGCTTGTTGTAACCTTGTTGCCTTTGGTAGGGCACCACTTGACCTTGTTGTCGCATAGCTCAAGCATTGTTATTGTTACTAGTGTTGTGCTAGTGTGTATTGTTGATTCTACTTACCCCAATTCTGACCCCCTTCCCTTTATCCCTCATAGTTGGCCACATAGTTCATAGTTTCCGGATATTCCTGGTTGTCACCTTCCGCACTCTACGAGCAAACATATGGTTGGTTAATACATGGTCTACATAAACCCCCATTAGTTTCGTCAACTATGCATACCTGCTGCTTTTGGTCTGATTCACCTATCTTTTTTGTGAGGATACTAATTTGCGTCATTAGATTGGCCATATTTTCAGCTATGGAGTTGTTTGGGTCCAAAGCCACTAACTGAACTACAAAAGTGATTGTAGAGTCTCTTGTCATCCATCCTGAGTTTTGGGCCATCTTATCAAGTAGGATCTTGATCTCTCTGAGTGTTTTGCTAAAAAATGCTCGACCTGCTAAAACATCAACATTGTCCTTTAAGTTGTTTGCCAATCCCATGTAAAACTGTTGCCCCAACATCTGCTCTAGAATGCTATGATATGGACAATTAACCAACATACCCCTGAACCTGTCCCACGTTTCTTGTAATTTCTGTTGATTTCTGCTTGAACCTTAGTATCTCATCAATTTGTTTAGCAGTCTTATTGGGTAGGTAGAATTTGTTCACAAATTTCTTGACTAATTCCTCCCAAGTAGTGATGGAGTTTATAGAGAGTGAATTAATCCAAGTCTAAGCCTCTCCTGTCACCGAGAATGGAAACAACAACAACTTTATTGCTTTCGGTGTCACATTAGGTTGCCTTGCGTGACACATATTGACAGGAAATTCTTCAGATGCTACTGAGAATAGTCCCTTATTCTGTAACAAATATAGTATGTTGTTTGTGATTTAAAATGATTCGTCTTGTATCCGAAGGACTGCAATCGCGGTTGCCAGGGTGTCGGCAGTGGGTTGATCCCAATCAAACAATGTTGCTTCTGGAACAAGAGGCACCACACCCTGATTGTTCGTCATCTTCCATGTCTGGTTTGTTTTATTTTGTTGAGTTTTGCTGTTGTTTGCACAATTCAGTGCGTTGAAAACTTTCTCAGGATCTGATAATGCTTCAAACAATTCACCAGTTCTTGAGAAGTTTCTAGGCATACACCTATAACACCCAAGACTACAAACGTTAGAATTTCTATGTATTTAGTTTAAATTGAAAAAAATTGACTACACTGAGAATTCTAGTACTTCCTTTAGCTGCAATTAATAACACTGTGAATTCCATGGCAACGATACTGAAATTTAATCACGTTCAACTATACCTTATAAAAAGGACTAAGCTCCGGAGTGGAATCCCACTTTGAATTAACCTATTAAGCACAACTAGTATACTCAAACAAATCAACGTAATCAATCTTCAAAAATATTAAAGTAACAAATTGGATGTTTACTAACTAAATATTACGTAATAAAACTGCAATAAATAATAACTAACTACGAACGGGTTGTAGACAAGAATTGGAATGATCTAAGTTTAGATTTCCCTTATTATCAAAATCATTTACTCTAGATTTTCTATAAATTTTCCTAAGTCTTCTCTACCGATCATAAGCACTCTGACTGTCGTAACTCTCTCATGAGTAATTACCACAATATACTAGACATATTCTCTTGAATTATGCTAGATGGCCTTAAGTACAACTCACTCAGTTCGCACCAAGGTTTCATTATCCCTTATCCTACCTTTAAACCCTTCGTATTGATCCTCCATATACGTTAGGAGTGATGCTGTTCAACAACTATCTAAAGATGCACTCTCTCCCGAGTAATACATACTAAATAGGCACAGTTACTTGAGGGGCCTTCAATCAACATCAATAATAATATAGCTGAACAAATAGAGACAATACTATAGCAAATCTATATTAACGTAACAGGAAAATCATCCTCCAATAGGTTCCATCAAAACCCCAGATTAGGAATTTTAGCTATGCATAATTGTTTTCATAATCACAACACAAGAATTCATCATTAATGATAAAAAAAGGAAGAAGAAAGATAAAAACTCATTTCCGAATCTTCTGTCTCGCTCCTTGCCTGTTCCTGCCTTCAAACTCTTTCTAAAAACCAAGATACCCTCTTTTTGGGCGAGCTAGGCTTCATATAGGTCAAAGAAAGTCGCCTCGGGGGTTACACCCCGAAATATTTTTTTCAGAGGGACATGCACGGTCGCGCGCCTGGGCAGGTGACCGCACATCTGGCCGCGCACTTTGTCTATACCCTTCGGATCAACCTGAATACCCTTGCTGGACACCACGTGTCCTGAGAATGCTACTGAGCTGAGCCAAAACTCACACTTGGAAAACTTAGCATAGATCTTCTCCTCCCTCAACCGCTGCAATACAACTCTCAAATGCTCGACATGCTCCTCCTGGCTACGAGAGTACACCAGGATATCATCGATGAATACAATAACAAACGAGTCGAGATAAGGCCGAAACACGTTGTTCATCAAATGCACGAACGATGTTAGGGCGTTGGTCAGCCCAAAACACATCACAAGGAACTCGCAATGGCCATAGCAGGTCCTGAAAGTTGTCTTGAGAATGTACGAGTCCCTAATTTTCAACTGGTGATACCCTGACCTCAAATCAGTCTTGGAGAACACCCTCGCTCCTTGAAACTGGTCGAATAAATCACCAATACGAGGCATGGGATACTTGTCCTTGATTGTGACATTGTTTAGTTGTCTATAAGCAATGCATATTCTCATAGTGCTATCATTCTTCTTCACAAATAGAATCGGTGCACCCCTAGGTGACACACTAGGCCGAATAAACCTTTTACCAAGAAGTTCCCGAAGTTGCTCCTTCAATTCCTTTAACTCTACCGGTGTCATACTATACAGTGGAATAGAAATGGCCTGAGTACCCGGCACCAAATCAATACCGAAGTCAATATCCCTGTCTGGCAGCATGCCCGACAGGTCTGCAAGAAACACATCCGGAAAATCTCGCACCATAGGAACTGAATCAATAGTAGGAGTCTTTGCATTGACATCCCTCACAACGACCAAATAAGAAAGACAACCCTTCCCAACTATTCGTTGGGCCTTCAAGAACGAAATCACTATATTGGGAACATAATCCAATGAACCTCACCACTCAATCCGTGGCAACCCCGGCATAGACAACATCACCACCTTAAAGTGATAGTCCAGAATAGCATGACACGGAGACAACCAATCTATGCTCAATATCACATCAAAATCAACTATGCTAAGAAATAACAGATCAACTCTAGTCTCCATTCCCCTAATTGTCACTACACACGACCGGTATACACGGTCCATAACAATAGTATCGCCCACCGATGTAGATGCACGAATAGATAAAACTAAAGAATCACGGGGCATGTCTAGATAATGAGCAAAATATGACGACACGTATGAATAGGTGGAACCAAGGTCAAATAATACAGAAGCATCTCGATGACATATAGAGGTAATACTTGTGATCACTATGTCTGAAGCAATGGCATCTGGTCAGGAAGGGAGTGCATAGAAATGGTCCTGACCACCACTTAATCGACCTCCCCCTCTAGGGTAACCCTTAGCTGACTGTGCTCCACCTCAAGCTGGCTGGGCGGACAGTGAAGTAACTAGTGTTGAAGTCGAAGGCTGAGCCGTCTACTGTTGAGATGGACTCCCACTAGGCGGGGACACTATCTCCTGATATGACCAAACTCTACACACTCGTAGTAACTCCCCGGTGCCGATGGTGGGACTAAAGGGAGCCCGGAGCACCGTGATAACTGGTAGAAGAACCTGGCATGGATGAACCCTGAGCTGATGGTGCATGAGTCGAACCCTAAGCTGGGAGGGCACTAAGAGATGAGTGGTCGTGATGTGAAGTATGAGGAACATAGCCAAATGATGCACCACAAAAGACTGGGTGAGCCGTCTGAGCATGCCTATAAGCACGACCTCTGCTATGGCGGAACTGACCTCCAGAAGGAACACCACCAAAACTACCTGATCCCAAAGGCCTCTTGGCCTCCCTCACAACCCGCTCCTGGTGGCAAACATACTTTATCTCCCGGGAAATGTCAACAACCTCCTTAAAAGTAGCATTGGTCACCCTCTCTCTAGTCATAAGCACCCGTAATTGAAATATGAGGCCATCACCTAACCTCGTAATCCTCTCCCAATTAGTGGGAACCAACCAAACAGCATGACATGCTAACTCAAAAAATCTCATCTTGTACTATGTCACAGTCATGTCATCCTGACGCAACCTTTCGAACTGCCTGGGCATCTCCTCTCTGCGAGACTGCAGCACATACTTCTCTAGGAAGAGAATGGAGAATGGCTGCCATATAAGTGGCCCTACACCAACCAGCCTACGCCTCTCATATGCCTCCCACCAAGTGAATGTAGCTCCGGCGAACTGAAAAGTAGTGAACGAGACCCCACAGATCTCTAGAATACATGATGTACGGAGAATCCTTTCACACTTGTTCAAGAAACCCTGGGCATCCTCGCCATCTGCACTGCTGAAAGTAGGAGGCTGGAGCCTCCCAAACCTTTCTAATCTACTTTGCTCATCATCAGGCATGGCTAGAACCACATAATCCTTAGCAGGTGCAACCGGCTGGGCTAGTGGTGACTCCGGTGTTTGGAATCCATGTACCACCTGCTCTGGTGTACGGGCGGTGGGAGTCTGAGTACCTCCCCAGCCTGGGAAGTGGATGTTTTATTAAAAATAAAGACCGTCTGAGCAAGACTAGTGCACAAGATCAAAAACTGAGCTAAGGTCTCTTAAAGACCTGGAATCACGAATGCCAGAACTGCTGCCTGAGCTGGTCCCGCTGGTGCATCCACAATCTGGACTTGATCCTAAACTGGGGCAACTGGCGGATCTACAGGTGCTGCCTTGACTGCTGTATGGGTTGTACCCCTGCCCCTACCATGGCCTCACGCAGATCCATCTGATGTTACTGGTGGGTGTCTGTCCTGACCAGTAGCGCGTGTCCTTACCATATGTGAGAGAATAGAATAACAAAAGTTTAGTTACCAGAATCGTCAGGTTCGCATGATAAGAATTCAGGAATGTGAAGTTTCCTATGGGTTCTGCAGCCTCTCGAAGATAAGTACAGACGTCTTTGTACCGATCCTTAAGACTCTACTAAACTTGCTCATGACTTGTGAGACCTATTTAACCTAGGCTCTGATACCAATTTGTCACGACTCAAAACTCTAACCTGTCATGATGACACCTATTATGGGACTAGGCAAGCCGACACCTTTCAAAAAAAGCATCAATATTTCATTAATAGTTAAGTCAACCTTTTTCATAATAGAAACTTCATAAAAGAGTTGAACTTAAAATAAAAATGCGAAAAAGATAGCCCGACAATGGAGTGTCACTAAGTCATGAGAATCTAAAACAAGTCTAGAATCACAGTTTACAATCATCCACTAATGCAAAAATAGAAAGAAAAGATAACAATGGAGGGAGAGATAGGGGTTGCGGACGGCGACAACTACCTCGTATGTCTCCGATACCTAACTGCGCACGAACTCAACGACCTCCGCGATCGATCTCACCTAAATCAGCACACAAGGTGCAGTGAGTAATGTAAGTACTTCCAACTCAGTAAGTAACACACTTCGGAGGGGCTCCTTCAGCCCAAGCGCTATATCATTGCAGCGTGCAGTTCGATCCATTATATAAACATCCATAGTACTCGTTGCGGCGTGCAACCCAATCCAATATAGATAATTAGCCCGAAGACTCGCTACGGCGTGCAATCCGATCCAATATATATACATACATAGCCATGAGGCTTGTTGCGGCATACAACTTGATCCATATACACTCATATAGCTCACAACTATGCACTCAGGCCCTATCTCAGTCACTAACCTCAGCAGTCCCTCGGGCTCTCATAAAGCATATAATTTAGCCCAAACAGCGACAATAACATGTATCAATGATGAATAGGAAGGGACATAGGTAAAATACACAAGTAGTATCATGAATGAGAACAAAACAACAATTAGCAGTTAATTTAGAATGTACACGACCTCACGGGTCTCAACAATGATATCATAAGGCCTAAACATGATTTCTAACCCGAAATGCATTCAATTTCCATAAAAACATAGGGAACACGTAGTAAACAGTAGGCTAATTGATTCTACAGTCTCACAGGACGAAACAAGTCTCAATCCCTATGGTGCACGCCTACGTGCCCGTCACCTAGCATGTGCGTCACCTCCAAAATAGTCATATGACACAAAATTTGGGGTTTCATACCCTCAGGACCATATTTATAACTGTTACTTACGTTTGTCCAAGCAAATCTCCACTCCTTAATGCTCTTCCCTCTTGAATCGGCCTCCGAACGTCCCGAATCTAGCCACAAGCAGTACATTACCATTAATATGTCCTAAAGGAATCAATTCCATAAGAAAACTACTAAATTGGACTTACAACACAAAATTGGTTCAAACCCTGCCTCCGGGCCCACCTCTCAGAATCCGACAAAAGTCGCAAAATCCGAAAGTCCATTCACTCATGAGTGTAACCATACCCAATTTAATCAAATCCAACAACAAAATCCCCTTCAAACCCTAAAAAATCCATCTCAATAACCCTTCCACTTTAACTCCCTGAAAATAACTTCAAAAATAGCCCAAGTCCGTGGTCTCTAGCTCAAAATATAAAAAATAGGTTCAAACCCTGGATTTTGAAATATAATAATGGCTGCCCAGATTCCTTCTTTGCAAACACAATAGCACCATCACGTTCGCGTAGACCACTTGGACTGTCTCGCAAATTTAATATTTGCGAACGCGACCTATACTTCGTGAATGTAAAGATTTACTAGTTCAAACAATAGCGAGCGCGGCCGCCCCTCGTGAACGCATAAACCAAATAAATAGGGTTCCCAGCTGCCTCGTCTCTTCTTCCGAACACGATACTCCTCTCGCATTCGCTATGCATTCTACGCCTGGACCATTTTGAATGTGTCCCTTACTTCACGAACGCGAAGAATAATTCTCCCTCGATCTCCAGATACTCTTCGCGAATGTGTAAGAGGAAACCAACAACAACAAAATACTAGCGGATTAGCTATCTCTCCAAGGCTATAATTGATCTGTTAACCACCCGAAACTCACTTGAGGCCCTTGGGACCTCAACTAAATATACCAACACGTCCCATAACATCATACGAACTTAGAAGTACCTTCAAATCACTCAAAACAACATCAAAATAGCAACTCACACCCAGATTCAAGCCTAAGAATTTTTAAACTTGCAAATTCCACAAACGATGCAGAAACCTATCAAAACGCGTCCGAATGACTTCAAGTTTTTCACACAAGTTATAAATAACTCCACGAACCTACTCCAACTTTTGGAAATCCGATCCGACACGGATATCAAAATTTCCTTTGCCGGCCAAAATCGCCAAAATTCTAACTTTCATCAATTCAAGCCTATTTCTACCACGGACCTCCAAATCACATTCTGGACGCGCTCCTAAGTCCAAAATTATCTAACGGAGCTAACAGAACTATAAAAATTCAAAGCCGAGATCATTTACACATAAGTCAACATCCGGATAACTTTTCCAACTTAAGCTTCCAAATAAGAGACTATGTGTCTCAATTCACTCCGAAACCACTCCAGACCCACCTAACCCGGTACAACATAATATAGATGAAGAACACAGATGAAGAAAAAAAAATAGATGAACGGGGCTACGACTCTCAAAACGACCGGCTATAGTTACAAAATCCAACCAAACGACTCCTAAGCATTACACATAGTGGCCAATATATAATCCCCTTCTTTACACGGAATTCCGACAAAGAGAGAGAGATAGAAGTCTTGCATTTTTTCTGTATATACCATGTGTACTTGCTACTTGAAGGAAGCATCCGAGAGAAAGAAACAACTACTCGCATAGAAAGAAAAGTACATAGGTATTTATCCTTTACTATGCGTATCATCTTATCATAATTAAGGGGAAAATCCTATATAAAAAAGAATGTATTTCTTTAATATACATATCACTTAATCATAATTACGGAATGTATTATATACGAAAGGTTATCAATACAATTACAGTGCCTCCTAACCCATCCCGACCCAAAAAGAGATCGTCATTTTGTTTTTCATTAGTGAACCATTTAATTTCATTGACACTTCTATATTAAAAACTTTATTAATGGTGTCATATTATTAGAATAGACCTTGGAATAAATGATGGATGATTAATCAAATCACCACTTGAACACAAAGTCAATGGATCCAGCTGGAACATTAGGTATCTTTTATTATTGGTATAACTTAAGAGTGATATATATATATATATATATATATATATATATATATATATATATATATATATATATATATATTAATGGTGTCATATTATTAGAATAGACCTTGGAATAAATGATGGATGATTAATCAAATCACCACTTGAACACAAAGTCAATGGATCCAGCTGGAACATTAGGTATCTTTTATTATTGGTATAACTTAAGAGTGATATATATATATATATATATATATATATATATATATATATATATATATATATATATATATATTAATGGTGTCATATTATTAGAATAGACCTTGGAATAAATGATGGATGATTAATCAAATCACCACTTGAACACAAAGTCAATGGATCCAGCTGGAACATTAGGTATCTTTTATTATTGGTATAACTTAAGAGTGATATATATATATATATATATATATATATATATATATATATATATATATATATATATATATATTAATGGTGTCATATTATTAGAATAGACCTTGGAATAAATGATGGATGATTAATCAAATCACCACTTGAACACAAAGTCAATGGATCCAGCTGGAACATTAGGTATCTTTTATTATTGGTATAACTTAAGAGTGATATATATATATATATATATATATATATATATATATATATATATATATATATATATATATATTAATGGTGTCATATTATTAGAATAGACCTTGGAATAAATGATGGATGATTAATCAAATCACCACTTGAACACAAAGTCAATGGATCCAGCTGGAACATTAGGTATCTTTTATTATTGGTATAACTTAAGAGTGATATATATATATATATATATATATATATATATATATATATATATATATATATATAATGCCGGCAACAAATCCTTCTCTAGGCTTCATCCTCTAAAATCGTCAACCATTGCTAAATCCTTCGCATTATCTTTACGGGAAGCAAGCTAAGCAATCGAAGACACAGAAGGCATAGCTTGGTGCGGGGTAGAAGCCTTGAAGGTGAGAGTCTATAGAGTTTATAGAATTATATAACCTTTTGATTTATNTATATATATATATATATATGCTTCAAAATTAAAATTTGGGTACAATTATTATGTACCGTCATATATAACCTGAAATGCAGAGGTAGAGCTAAGATTTCAAGTTTATGAGTTCGAGATTCTAATCGATTTAAATTACTCTGATTCTAAATTATACGATTCTTCTAGTATTCAATGCTCGAATTTGGAAACTTAATAGTCAAATATGCAAAGAATCTACTTTTGCTTGGTAGGAATTTCCTTATTTTTCCTCTTTTTGTTTTGTTTTTATTTTTAACTTTTAGGTATCATCTGCTGAGACCTTTGAAACTGAGGCGTAATTGTTATTGCGAAGACCTTTGAGACTGAGGCGTAATTGTTGTTATTATTCCATCTCCCAAGCCCTAGGAAATTGAAGAGCGACAAAAAAAAACTCACTTGGCTGTAAGATTTTTTTTCCTTTTCATTTCTTATCTTTTGGAGCATAAATATCCATTGAATTAGGTCAGATTTCATGATATACACCGCATTTGCGTGGTCATACTGTTTCCTAAAATTTTTTTGAACTGGAATAAATACACCCATAAAACAGGATATTTAGATTTTTTTGGCGCACCATAAAACTAGCACGTATGTTTCAAAATTCAAATTCTTTTATTCTTTCATGGCAAAATATATAACTTACCATCTCAACTGTGATAAGCAACCCCACTTTCAATCGTAATGTTGTGAGTTCGAGTCTTCCCAAGAGCAATATGCGAAGTTCTTGGAGGGAAGGATGCCGGGGATCTATTTGAAAACAGCCTCTCTACCCCAGGATAGGGGTAAGGTCTGCGTATACACTACCCTCCCCAAACCCCACTAAATGAGATTATACTGGGTTGTTGTTGTTGCATCTCAACTGTGGATCAAATTCTTATTATATATTTTTTGCGGACGCAAATTGTTGTTCACGTTTAATCTTTTAAAAGTGTATTTAAAACACATTTTCTTTACAACTTGACACGTGAATGCTTAACAAAAAAAACTATAAGCGCATTTAACTTTAAATTTTTTATCCCAATCCTTTTTTAATGACACGTGTCAAAATTTTAATTTCTTCCTTTCTTTTTAACATTATTTGGCCACTCTTTCAAACTCCCCCCACCCCCACCCCCACCCCCATTCTCCTTACTCATCTCACACCATTTTCTTCACTTGAAAAATTATTCTCATTTATTGATTCCTATTCAATTAAATCCTTTCAAATTTTTAAAACCATTTGAATTATCTCTCATAGATACCTAGTGTTTTGGCTCTTTAACTTTGATTTTTCCTATTCAGTTTCTTTTTCAGTTTTAATTTTTTGACTTTTTCCCCACGTTGTCTTTGTTCACGATTTTCATAAATTGATAAATAAAGTTAAATATACAACAACAACAACACCATATCAAGTGAATTCTCACAAGTAGGGACTGAGGACTCAGGAGAGTAGAGTGTACGCAGACCTTACTCTTACTTTGTGTAGGTCGAAAAGCTATTTTTGAGAGACACCCGCTCAAGTAAGCACAATCACAGTAGTAAATAAATGAATAATAAATCGAGAAAATGTTATGAAAGAGAAACGGAGCCAACAACAAAATAGTAACCAACTGAAACTGAAGCAATGACATGTAATAAAAGGGGTCCTAGGATAGCCAGAACAAGAGTAATATTAAAGCTATCGGTGTGGAAGAGTCGGACATGACTATATTACCTACCAACCTTTTACATTAATCCTTGACCTCCACAATTTTTTATCAATGATCATGTTCTCAGCTTACTGAAGATGTGTCATGTTCTGCCTAATCACCTCTATCCAATATTTTTTAAACCTTCTCGATCCCTCCTGAAACCTATTATATATGTCCAACCTCTCACACCTTCTTACTAGGCATCTAAGCATCTCCGCTTCACATGTCCCTACTATTTCAGTTTCGCTTCCCGCATTTTCTCCTTTAGGAGGCCCCAACCTTGTCTCAAACATCTTTATTCCTAGTCTATCTCCCTTAATATGCCTACATATTTATCTCAACATTCTCTTTTCTGCTACTTTCATCATCTGGACATGCGTGTTCTTAAATGGCCAGCACTCCGCTCCATATAACAGTTGTGTCTTGTTGAATTCTACATCCCAAAAGCCCTATCCTTCTCTGCATAATTCATCACCAAAGACAGCTACTGCACCACATGATCAACAATATCTTGTGGCAATAATTCTCGAACAATAGGTTCATTTCAGTATTCACCCTGTATCAGTTTAGCCACCTTGTTATTTGCACCAGGACTAAATTTTTCTTCTGTCCCTTCTTCATCTTACTCTGTTACTGATGAATCTGCCGTAGTGATGTCGTTAAAGTAGAATTTTATTATTGAATATGGTTATAAACTATTATATTTGTTAATCTTAAGTTGTAATATTGGAATTTATTTTTGTTATGCTAGAATTTGATAGATGTTAAAATCATTTTTCTTTTCTTTTCTTTTTTTTTTATTTTGAAATTGTGTTATATATATGTTTCCAGTTTACTTGTTTTAGTAGTGGTAACTTGTTATTTCACACTGCATGTTGTTTATTTTTTAGTTAGCATTGATAGATTAGTTTTGTCAAACATTTGAATAATGTTATGACATTATATTTATAAACATAAATTTATTTTATCAAACATGCATTCCATGATGTTCTTAAAAATTAATTAAACTAAATATTATTAATTTAGAAAATATATATCAATTATTTTTACAATATTAGTTATAAATATATGATTAGTAATATATATATATATATATACATATATATATATATATATATATATATAAAATATGCATCTTAATTACAAAATCTAATATGATTTATACTTATACAAAATCATGTTTAGGCATATATTTATTATATTAACTTTTAAGTGTTGATAATTACATTATTTAAAATTTAATCTAACTATGTAATTACACTTGTGCATCCAAACAATACACTTGTAATTATGCTATAATTACATTACGACAAACAAACAAGTCGCCGTAGTTACGATATTGTTTATTATATTAACTTTTAAGTTTTGATAAGTACTTTATTTAAAAGTTAATCTAACTATGCAATTACACTTGTGCAACCAAACAATACACTTGTAATTATATTAATTCCAATTACCGAATGACTTTACAAATAGAATCTAATACTTTTGAGTTTGGATGGTAGGGGCAATAACGTAAAATTAAGAGACTACCTCGAATTCACCAACTAATCATTGAATAACATGACATAGGATATGATTATGTGTTTTACTTAAGATATGTCCCTGATTACAGAATTCGAAACGCAATTATACATATACTGCTAGCTAGCGTTAATAAATTAAAATTTGTAGTCAGAATATGGTCAATATTATATTTCTCAATAATTCACGGTTGACTAATTAGTAGGTAATAATTCATTCTTCAAATAGTAGACTAAACTTACATCACTACAGAAGACGGAATAACTCATTCTAATAAGTCATTCTCAAATTGGAGGTTGACGTTACCCCATGGTGGCAGCTTTTAAACTTCAATGAGCTCTTTTTTCTTTCAAAAGTAAATTAAGACAACATTGTTTTATACTCACACAGTGTTGTTATTGATTGTATATGTATTATGTATTTCATTTATTTTGAAATATATGGGATTTTAAATGTAAGTCATACAACACGGAATTCTGAATTTTAATAAGCTGGATTTGTTAGTAATTATATTGAGAGTTCCTAATGGTTTTCTACAAAGTCTAACTGGAGCATTACCATTGTTGCACCCATTTTTTTCTACACTTACTGGTCATTGCTATCACTCATGTTAGGCATACTGCTCTCTGACATCAAGCATTTTACCCGAAAAGAAATCAAGCTAATTAGGATGGAGAATGTCAACATTAATGAGATTGCTACACCAAGTACTCAAGTAACTGAAGAGGAACCCATGGGGCTTGAGGATGATGCTGACAAGATAATTAAGCTACTGACCAGAGGAATAAGGGAACGGGATATTGTCTCTATTTTTGGCATGCCTGGTCTCGGAAAGACCACTTTGGCAAAAAAAATATTCAAAGACTCTTCTATTGTTTCTCACTTTGATGTTCGAGCGTGGGTTACCATTTCGCAATCATATGATGTGAGAGTACTGTTGAGGGACATCTATAAGCAAGTAATAGGTGTTAAGTACAATGGTGATAAGGAGAATGACATAGCTGATATGTTGCGCAAGTGTTTAATAGGCAAAAGATATCTCATTGTCTTGGATGATGTATGGGAAGTAAAGGCATGGGATGACTTAAGATTATGTTTTCCAATGGGTAAACAAGGAAGCAGAATCATGTTAACAACTCGACTTAAACATGTGGCAATGGAAATTGAGCACTGTACTGACCCTTATTCCCCTCAATTCCTAACCACGGAAGTTAGCTGGAAATTGTTGGAGAAAAAAGTATTTCAAAAGGAAACATGCCCTCCTGAATTTCAGGATGTTGGTGTACAAATTGCAGAATATTGTAAAGGACTGCCTCTTACAATTGTTTTGATTGGTGGAATTCTAGCAAAGAAAGAAAGGAATGTCTCACAGTGGTGTGAAGTTGCAAACAATTTAAAGTCTCATCTTGGAGCAGTTGAAAGTGAGAGCAACTTGGCACTGCAATTAAGTTACCGCTACTTACCAAATCATTTGAGACATTGCCTTCTGACAATGGGAGTATTTAGGGAGGATGAAAAAATTGGAGCATCTAAATTGATGTTACTCTGGATGGCCGAAGGAAACGTTCAATGTAGTGATGAGAGAGGATTAGAGGAGGTAGCTGAAGGTTACTTGATGGATCTAATTTCTAGTAGCCTACTAATGGTTTCAAAGACGACCTTTGATGGCAAGGTGAAGTCCTTGCAAATTCATGATCTAGTGCGTGATTTTGTCTTAAACAAAGCTAAAGAAGAAAAGTTCATGCAAGTTATAGGGACACATAACCAATATCAACCTTCATATGATGAGGAACATCGAGTGTGCATTCACCTCGACCATAAGCTTCGTCATGATTTGAAAAGATTCAACAACAAAGTAGATAGATTCCTCACAAGCAGCTCCAAAAAAGGAACAACTTTAGGACAAAATCTTAAATCGTTCTTTGTTACTAATAACATGGATGATTTTCTAGCTTATAGAGATTTTTGGGGTGCAGAGGCTAATTTTTATGGTAATGTTTCTGAAGAGTATTTATCTCGTTCGTATCACTTTTCTTCAATTGGAGACTTAAGACTACTTAGAGTTTTGGATTTCAAGAACTGCATTCCAGGGGATTATACGAATATTGTTGATATACTGCAATCACTAGTTTACTTGAGATACCTGGCAATGTGTTTCGAAAAGTTTTTTTTCGAATGGATATCACACATGTGCGATCTGGAAACTTTACTGGTGGATACTGAGAGATTAGTAGTCGGGACACCTCATATTTGGAAGATGACGAAACTAAAGCATGTAGACCTAGGAACACTCTTACCTCGTGAGATATTTGCAATTTCTGAAGAAGGTCCGTCTAAGATGGAAAATTTGAGGGACTTTAAAGGAATGTGTTTACTTCGTGAGGATATAGAGTTAATTGAGAGGTTTCCCAATCTTGAAAAGCTTATCCTCATGATATTTGATAATGATGAATCTAACTCTCTCATCCTGAAATTGGATGTTCTTACACAACTTCAATCCCTCGTGCTTGGGTCGATGTGTAATATCACCAAGTATTATTTACCTTCAAGTCTCAAAGAGCTGATCCTCCGCCAAGTTAATATACCAGCAAGTGCAACTTCCACAATCGCTGGATTACCTAACCTTAAAAGACTGCTATTTCAAGAGTGTATATTCAAGCGAAAGAAGTGGGACGTGAGAGATATGGAGTTTCCGGTACTCAAAATCTTAAAATTTCGAAATGTTCAGCTTAGGGCATGGCATGTCTTAGAATCATCATTTCCCATGCTTGAGAGTTTAGTGCTAAGATCTGTTGAATTGCTTGAGAAGATTCCTGACAGTTTTGTGGAAATTGGAACACTTACATCAATCAAGGTGATCGATTGTGACGATAATCTCAAGGCTTCAGCTTTGGAGATTGAGGAAGAAGTAGAAGCAACTACAGGATGTGACAACCTCAAGGTCTATATTTTTCCACATTACTCTAGGTATGTCTTTCTTTTTACTTTTTATGTTTTTTCCTGATAATTCAATTTATGAGTTTAATTCATTATGTTATTGTTGTTATAACTGCAGAATATGTTTATATCTTTATGTTATGTTACATTAATTATCGTTGTTAAAAAAGGGAACAAAAAGAATATGAAGAGGAAGAAGTCGAAGAAGAAGCAGCAGAAGTGGAAGCAAGAGAAAAAGAGAAAGGGGAAAACCACGCATCAGCAGAAGTAGATGCAGAAGAAAAAGAGAAGGGAGAAGAAGAAATAGCTGCAGGGACAGAAGTAGAGGTAGAAGAAAAAGAGAAAGAAGAAGAAGAAGTGGCAGAAATAGACATAGAAGAAAAAGAGAAGGGAGAAGAAAAAGAAGCAGCAGCAGAAGAAGCAGAGAACGGAGAAGAAGAAAGAAAAGAAGCAGCAACACTAGCAGAAGTGAAAGCAAAAGAAAAAGAGAAGGGAGAAGAAGAAGCAGCAGTAGCGGCAGCAGTGGCAGAAAAGAAAGAGGATGAAGAGGACGAGGAGGAGGAAGATGACAAAGTATCAGTATCATCATTTAAGACTTTCAATCTTGGTTATATACTCTTCCCTTTTCTCCTCTTATTCTTTTGGTCGTATAAATATAAGAAATAATTCACAGAACATACTTATTAAGACATCTAGAAATTATAAAATTTATGATTGAGCATGTCATCTCTTAACAAAATATGAACAGAATATAGAAATTGAAGGGCTTTCTCATTTACTATGTAAGCTCCCAAAAAAGAGGTTGAACAAATGATGAATATGTTTCTATCTTGGTTTGGTTCCCCATTTGTTCATCTCTATCTTAGCCAATCTCTTTTTTCTTCTTTCTAATTCTGAAATTATTCATCCCTATTTTTGTTAAGTTTGAAAGCTCCCTTGGCATGGTCGGTTTGGCCTTGATTAGACCCCTACTTTATAGAATATCAACTAAGTTGCACGGACTCGCCTATTTTGGTGCCGCACCCGTCTCGATACGGGACGAGGATGAGTGCCAAGATGGGATATGTTCCGGATTTAGTCAATTGAGTTCGGACACTTTGACCGGAGTCCATGGGCAAATTTGGGAGAAAAAATTGAGATTTTTATTTCTCAAGTTAAAAAATAAAACAGATTTAAGTTATGAAAAATAACATACCTTCAATTTTATAGTGTTATTGTTTCATATCTGCTACTTTGTGTGTCAGAGAAATCAAGAATAATTTAAGGGTTATGTTTTGATTTTGGACTTCTTTTAGACCCAACTGGGATGTAGATGGAACTTGGTGGAAGGAGTTCAATGACTTTCTTTTTTACTTATGAAAGAAGAACGAAGGAATGTGAAGGCAGCGTGAATGGCAATTTGTAAGAGCTTTAAAAAAATTGAGGAATTTTGAGCATCTGTACAAAGCTTGAAAGAAGTTGGGAAGCTTGAAAGAAGTTGGGGAAGATGATCTACAGTTCCTTTAGGTGTAAAGAAAATGTAATGAAATAATATAATAATAAATACATAAAGTATTTTGCACATCCAAGGTCACTCATGTTTGCCACTAGACTTTGTTTAGTATATTTTGTAAATCGATATTGCAAGATAATTAATGTTGATGAGGGTATTATGTTGAGAGAGGAGGATAACTGTCATAAACTAGATACGTCACAGTGTCATGTACTTGATTCTTATGCTTAAAGAACTCTTAAATGTAAAAAAAAAATATAATAATAATTTGGCACATTCCAAGGTCACTCATATTTGCCACCAAACCTTGTTTAATATTATTATTGATTTAACAGTAGCCATTCCGTTCTTTTGAAATAATTTCTATATTGCAATTGGAAAATGAACAAAATAGTTGTTAACATCAATGTGTAATTTTTTAGAAGAATTTTTTTACATCACATAGTATTTGCAACAATCTATATTAATTTTATAGTAATTACGTGGTAAACAAAAATTTAAAACTACTAAACATATAGCTATTTTTTTTATTTTGAATTTTCTTTGTCGAATCCCCGCACCCGTATCTGTATCTGGATCCGCATCCCCTAATCTTAAAATTTAAATTTGCCGAATCCGATACTCGAATCCGTCCCCGTATCGAATACCCGCCCCCGAGTCCGAGCAACTTAGCTATATTTAAAGCAATGGACTGCAAAGACATTCTTGAATATTGCTAATCTAGTGCTGAAGCTTCCATGAAGGTTTGTGTACCCCATCCATCATGTCAATTATGATCTTTGAATCCATCTCCAGTATGAGATTGTATAAGCCCATAAAATGATTGTATCTCAAGTCAATTAGTGCAGGCTAGACTTATGCCATATTGTTAGTGTAGTAGTTGTGCTTTTCTGAGAAGACAAGCACCATTGAGCTAGCCATCTTCCCTTCTCATTACGGAATAATCTGCTAATTTACTCTAAGTACTGCAGTTCGAGTTTGGCATACCTGACAGCTCCAAATGAAGGTTTTTCTTCAGAATCCTCCATCCGCGGAAAGCTTTAATAGGAATTCCTTTGTGCCAGAGCCTAGAAAAGGTGTCATTTTTATTTTTCTGTCCGATCTCTCTAGCAGAAAAGCAAATGAACTATCCATCAGAACTAAATCCCAATAACATTGATCGTCTGCATAAGTGCGAGAGACATGAATCTGTTCTTTGTGACTTTGCATTTAGGATGGACTATCTTAGACAATTTGTTGGAGTTCCATCTACTGTCCTGAGTGCATTCCTTGACCTTAATCTCTCCTGATCTACCTCCAGGTTGTAGTACAAGAGCTAAAGGACCAAGTCCTGTCCAGTTGTACCACCTAGGGCTACATAGGTCGGGTTGGTTCGGATTTTGCAATTACCAAACTATACTAATTGTGTCGGGTTGTTAAATCTAAAGACCAAACCAAAACAATAAAACTCAGGTTTTCGGCTTATCGGGTTATTCAGGTTTTTTCAAGTTTTTTTCCCAATAAAATATTTGTAGGACAAAACATAAAAATTATGCTCAAAATATTTCTTTAATCCTGGTAAGATACAATTTATATAAGATATAGTTTCAAGAAAATAATACAAAATATAAGATATGCCATGGCATTATCCTAGAATATTCAACAATAAAGACAATAAAATTATGTAATATAAATATTGCTAATTAAAAAGCAATAATAAAAATAAACATAATCTAAATTACCAAGTCATGCGAAAATAAGCAGACTAATAAGAGAGTATTAATTACATAATTAAACACTAACGAAAAAATAAAAATATATTACGTATTTTATTTAAATTAGCGAAACAAAAATAGATATTCAATACATTGCCGTTCTTAGTATCGTATTGACTATCTTTTGCTGGCATTAGTATTGATTTGATTTCGGTTTGTGCTTTTGTTAGCGTTATTTATCTCTTATTTAAGTTACTAATATTAATGACTATAAAACTTATTGGAACATTCAAAAGTTCTAAGTCCAACCTTGAAATAATATCTTAAATGATAAAATTATGAAAAAAGTTTAAGAAATATTTACAAATTACATCACAATAAGTATATTTATATATTAAATATATCTAAAATTTCTATATATGTAATGTCAAGCTTGTTTGATTTCGGTCTGACTTTCTTTAGTTAAAATCAAACCAAACCAATTATGGTCGGATTTTTTTTTCAACACCAAACCAAATCATAATCGATTTTTTTTTCTCGATTTGACTCAAACTATCGGGTTGGTGCGATTTATCGATTTTCTTTGTATACCCCAAAGTGCCCCCAAAACCATGAATTTCCTTTATTAACTTTCCATATCATATATGACTCAGCTTTCTTTCTACTCTCCACGAGCATTTTGCAGCTCTATGATTGAGTAAAGATCTATTTTCTAGCAATGATATTGGTCCTTAGACAATACTTTGCCGTGATGAAAGAAGCCTATAGACACTGGTGAGTCACTCTCCACGATCGTTTCATAGCAAATAGCCTTGCATGTTAGAAAGGGAATTAAATCCAACTTCCGCCTCATCCTTAAGTTAGCATAATTTGCTCCATGAGCTTGAATGGTACTTACCTTTTTCCTCATTTTGTTCCCAAAAGAAGTTTGCTAAGTATTTTTTTTAATTTGGTATAAAACATATTTTTAAGGATACCGCTTCGTCAGTGTATACGGGTAAACTCGAGCTTACTTAATTTTGTATGACTGACCGAAATCGGAGTGACAGATTGAGGCTCAGCCTCGGTTATATAGGATCATAACACGGAGATGAATTAATAAGCTCGTGGAACAATGGCCGATCAAGATCGATATCAGCTGTGACCGAGTCCAAAGCGAGAAAGAGATTGAATGAGAACTAAGAAGCCTGCTAGGTTGAATAACAGAAACCCGAGATAGCCTTGATCAGGCGAGGATCGTGTCGGAAATATCGGCACGTATCAAGCCAAGACCCCATCATAGGATTTCCTCTGTAATTATAACTGTTCCACAAAAAGAATTCCTCTACTATATAAAGAGGGTCCAAATCATTTTGTAAGCACATACATTCTCGCAGATCAAAGCAATATATTACATCTTTTCTTTTAAGCTCTCTCAAGCTCTGTTAATTGGTTCATACTTTTAGCATACTTTGTTGTTCGAGGGCGATCTAGCTCGAGGGCCACAATTCTTCATCACATTAGTTTGATTTATTTTACTATTAGTTTTACATTAATTTACACGTTTATCAATTTGTTCCAAGTGAATCACATATCCCTTAAACCACTTATAAGTTTAATTATATCCAATTGGAAGGGTAAACAATTTGGCGCCCACCGTGTGGCTAAGGATAATAGTGATTGTCTGGTACAGTTTTCGTAATACAGACTATTTTTGCGGTTGTTCTTTGAAGTGTCTTTGATTCCAGGATCAACATTTCAAACTCTCAAGTAGTGCCCACACAAACAGACAATGTCCTTGGTCTTCACGGCGAGAATGAAAACATAGCTGCCCCAAGAAATGGAGTACCTCCAGACAACCTCGATGGAGATCCATCCATGGACCCTATTAACGTCAACTCCTATATCGCTGTTAATAGAAATTTGGGTGTCGATCCTGAAATAGAGTCCACAGAGATGCTCGAACAACCGATCAAAATGCATAGAGCGGTGAAAAGGAGGAATTTAGACTTTGAAAGATATTCAGCATATTGCAGAATCAACAAGATATAATAGCGCAACTCCAAAGTTAGAATCGTGCACCGAGTAGGATCAAGCTCGGGCTATCACAAGAAGTTGTTCATAAAACTGAATCGGTGCCAAAGAGATCGAATGGAGGAAAAACAGAGATGAATCCTGCTATCGTAAAGATGCTCAAGGAACTGACAAAGCGAATTGAGATTGGGGAAACGAAGATCGAGGAAAATGTTAAGAAAGTGAAAACTTATAATTCCAGGGTCGACCAAATCCCGAGGGCACCTCTGGGTATAGAAAGTGCTAGACTCTAAAAAGTTCGTACAAACCCCCCTCCGCCGAAGTGCAGCTCCGAAACCAATCCCTAAGAAGTTCCATATGCTTGAGATTCTGAAGTATAATGGGACAACTGATCCGAATGAGCACGTCACCTCGTATACATGCGCCATCAAAGGAAATGACTTGGAAGATGATGAAATTGAATCTCTATTACTGAAGAAATTCGGGGAAATCTATCAAAGGGTGCCATGATATGGTACCATAATTTACCATGCAATTCTATTGAATCATTTGCTATGCTTGCAGATTACTTTATAAAGGCGCACACTGGAGCCATTAAGGTTGCAACAAGAAAATCGGACTTATTCAAGGAAAGGTAGAGAGATAATGAGATGCTTAGGAGTTCGTATATCAGTTCCAAACGAACAGAATGGATTTGCCGGCGGTCATCGACGATTAGGTTGTTCAAGCATTCACTCAAGGTCTCAATGATCAATGTTCTATATCTTCACAACAATTGAAATAGAATTTGATCGAATGTCCAGTTGTCACTTGGGCTGATGTACATAATCATTATCAGTCGAAGATAGGGGTCGAGGTTGATCAACTAGGGCTCCAACCGGTTCGGTTCATCCCAAAAGTACTATAGACAGAGTTAAAAGGGACTTCGACCGGGAACCGCGGTCGAACAGAGACCGATATCAGCCATACAGTGGAGATCGAAGAAGTAACGGGCATGGACGCAACCCCATTCGGAATGATTGACTACAGAGAACCCGAGGTCTCATGAGCAAGAGTGGGTTCTATAGGGATGCCAGGTCCAAAGAAGCACCTCGATTGTCAGAATATAACTTTAGCGTAGATGCTTTCGCCGTTGTATCGGCCATTAGGCATATCAAAGATACCAGGTATCCACGACCTCTGTAGACCGATCCGGCCCAAAGAAACTCAAACCGAATACGCAAGTATCATGGCACCCATGGCCATAAAATAGAAGATTGTAGACAATTAAGAGAGGAAGTAGCCCGATTGTTAAATGAGGGGCACATTTGGGAATTCTTAAGTGATCGGTCAAAGAACTACTTCAAAAACAGAGATTTAAACAGACAGAACGAGCAAGAAGAATCACAAAACGTGATTCACATGATTGTTGGAGGGGTCGATATTCCTCAAGTACCGGTATTTAAATGCACCACAGTGACAATCACAAGGAAAAGCAAACACGGGACTACTTATCAGAAGAGACTTTGTCTTTCAACGATGACAATGCACAAGTGATCGAGAAACCTCATAACGTCGTACTGTAATATCTATCCTTATGAATAAAATTCAAATTAAACGTGTTTTGATTAATCCGGGTAGGTCGACCAACATTAGTCGATCGAGGGTCGTAGAATAACTCGGCCTATAAGATCAAATTGTACCCACAACCCAAGTACTTAATAACTTCAACATGACGAGCAAAACCACCAAAGGTGAGATTATTTTGCCATTGAACGTGGTCGAGACCATCCAAGAAATAACATTCCACATAATCGAGGGAGATATGAGGTACAACGCCCTGCTCGGAAGGCCTTGGATCCACAATGTAAGGGCAGTGTCGTGCCCCATTTTCTCGTGAAAGAGGGTTTCGACATTTGACAACTTCTTTTGAGAGAGAAGGGAAAAATAATTAGTTGATAGAGTTGCCACCTAACCGATTAAGGTGCATTAGTGCACCTATAGCTAATAACTCGGATTATACCAGTTTACACGACCATAGATTGGGTAAGGGCTCAAATTTCCTCGAGGGGAAGGTATTAGGCACCCCTCGAGGTCCACAATGCTAGGTCCCAACCGAACATAAATTACGTGAATTAGTCTAAGGAAGCGAATAAACTATTATTAAGGATGGGGGGTCCCAAATTTTTTAGCCTATAGGATCACCCCGTGCAACATAAATAATACTTCGTAAATCCATCAAGATAAGGGGTGTTACTCATATTATTCAGCGGGCACAAACTATAATCTCCTACTACCTGATTACTATCTTTGAGTTTTTACCTCAAAGCGCTCTAGTTGGTTCTAGCTTGTGTCCTATGCGTGCACTACCCATCCCTTACCTAAGGTCTTGGAGGCATTGGGACCTCTATTTAGGAATGTACTAGACTAGGCCTAAGGCTCTCAAAATTGTAAAATGCTAGGCTACAAGTAAAACAATTAGGACTTTTCAAATAAAAGCATATATGGGCTCACGTTAACCTCGTAATGTAAACAGCAAATGCATGCAACTGATCTAGCAGGATTTATTAACCTTGGAGTCCTATAGGCAAGATATCCGTGACGAACAAGCGAGCAACAATATGAAGAGATACTTCTTAATGCGAGTGTTAGGGCCTACATATATTTGCCTATTAATTTTAATTCAGTACAGTATCGGGCGTTTCATAACAGTAAATCACAATCATAAGTCCATAATTATTGTTCAACCCTATAGGCATGTTATGTAAGTGATTGGCAGTGATAATCAAATTCCCAACAAGTTAATAGAATCCTATAGGCATGATTTCTAGCCTTGAGCTAATTTTAATCCTACAAGCATAATTCATTAGAAGGAAATTTATTAGGGCACATGAGTGACAGAGAAAGGTTTAATAAAAATACTAGTTTGTAAAGACTCAGGACTGATTAACTGATGAACATACTAGCCTTATTCTAAAGATGCTAAGTTTAGGATAATTTCAAAACTAGCAAAATAGCATACATGACACAAGTTAAAATACATTAAGCTAATCAACTAAGAGGATTCATATTATTCAAAACAACCAGTCTCATAACTAACAATAATAATTAGAGGACTAAGGAGACTTATATAAAAATGAAATATCACGACTCGGATTTTCCCACCATCGGGAGTCGTGATGGCACCTACTGTTGGATCTAGGCAAGCCAAACATTTAAACCGTTTGAATAACAACACAACAGTAATAACAATAATAAACCTCTAAATGAAAGCGGAAGTCTTTTATAACATAAATAACTGAAAACCCAAATGACAAAAGTTTAATATTTCACTACCCAAGACTGGAGTCGCTATCTCACGAACTACTAACGAATACTACAAATAAGTATTAATAGAAGATACACAGTGTATGTCTCGATACAATGGAAACAAACATAAGTTATAGAAAAGGAGTCCGGCCTGCGAACGCTAGCTAGGCTATCTCGTAGTCCCTGGACTGAAGTCGGCTCCCACTCGACAAGCTACTGCTGTGGTCCAAAAGCTGCTCCGGTACCATGATCTGTGCAAAAAGCACAGAAGTGTAGCATCAGCACAACCAACCCTATGTGTTGGTAAGTGCCTGGAATAACCCCGGCGAATTAGTAATGAGGCTAGACCATGCTACCAAATCAACCTGTACAGTTCAATATATATATATGTGCAATAAAAGAAAAGAATACCAAAACTAAATAGTTAAAAAGGAGGGAAGCATGCTAGGGGAAAGTAAATCCGGTATAAAAGTCATCAACTTAAATAAGAAATAGGGCACAACAATAATTTTAACAAAATAAGAAATCCAGCAGATTGCACGACATCAACCTTCGTGCTTTTACTCTCATCCTTACCCAAAGAAATCAAATAAAATGCACGGCATCACCCTTCGTGCTTTCCCTCACATACTCTCATTCATGGAACGGAATGATCCTTCGTGCAAATATAATCAAATCGGAGCACGGAATGTCCCTTCGCTCATAAATAATCAAAACATGGCATGGAATGACCCTTCGTGCAGTTATAATTAACAATGGCACGGAATGACCCTTCGTGCATTATCACTTTTCCTCACCCAAATAGCAATCACCACACGGGCGAGGAAAATAAATAGTAATAAGAAATGTCTCGGCAAGGGAAACACAAATAACAACTAAGTCCCGGCAAGGGAGCAATAACAACAACTTTCACATCCCCGCAAAGGAGATAATCAATATACTCAAGTCGTCCCGGTAAGGGATTTAATCACATCTCTTACCAATTCTTTCATTTCTTACTCAATAGTATTTTATCGTTCGAGCCAACGCTCCAATGAATTCAAAAATTCATAATTTATCCCCAACTCTTCACATTATGTAGAAATCAATAATTAGTTTGGAAGAGTCCCAAAATATACCAAAAACAAGTAAAAACAAATACCCACGGTCATGCTAGACACCAGTGTATAGACACCATCCCTATATACTGTACTCGATCATTTAGCAATTAGCATTTAATAACACTCTAATCCTATTCCCTCAAGCCAAAGTTAGATCAAATACTTACCTCGGTCCAAAGAATAGCAATCAACTCTCCAATACCGCATTTCCTCTAAAATCCAACTCTGAAACAGTGGTATCTAGGCATAATTAATTCAATAATATCAATTAAGGCTCAACAACATAATCCCATAGCCTAGAAATGAGTTTTCTAGCATTCTTCCAAAAATACCAAAATTCGACACCGGACCCACATGGCCCAAACACGAGGCTCAGACCAAAACCTAGTCATCCATAACCCTACGAGTTCAAATATATAATTTGTTTTATGATTTGAGCCTTGTCGCACCTCCTTTTTCCAAAGAGCTTTATCGGTTTTTACTACACCCCGGAAAGGGATATAGTAATGAAAGGAGTTTTTCCAATTTAAGGACAATCAAAACGAGATTCATTTTTATTTAAGATTCAGAGTCGCCACTTGGGAGATTTACGGTGTCCCAAGTCACTGGTTTGAATCCCGAATCAAGGAAAGGTTTGACTCTGTTTAACAGTCGCGAACCAAAAATTCGGGTAAGGAATTCTGTTAACCCGGGAGAAGGTGTTAGGCGTTCCCGAGTTCTGTGGTTCTAGCACGGTCACTCAACTGTTATATTTGGCTAAAATTGATTTTAATACATGTTATCCTATTTGTGCCATTTTTAGAATTAATTACCACTTTTTGTCAAATTATTTTTTATTTAAGAAAGTTAACGTCGTTTAAGAACATGTTTTTGGATCAAGTCACATAAAATGCACCCGGATCCTCGACACATTCTTATTCAATGTTTTCGGATTTGGATTTGGGTTGCATGAAATGCACACCCGTATTAGGAAAGTAAGATTATTAAAAATCAAGCCTAAAGCGACTAGCGTGTTATATCTTTTGGGAAGACCGTGAAATTCGCTAAACGGTCTATCCCGAATACTAAGTATTTTAGTAATTAATGAGGGCCCCGCAATTATGTATTTTATTTGGCGAGGCTCGTCTCATTTTTATTTATTAAAGCCCAACTAAAGTATCTAAATTTTCTATTTTTGTCTCTAAAACTTAATTAATCCATGAATATAAATTTGAACTCTTAATTCAAGTCCGAACTCAAACAAAAGGGAATACCTTTTAGCTTGAGCCCGCTACCTAATTAGAAGTCCAATTTTTATATTCGTAAATTAATTACCTATATTTAACATTGTTTGGGAACCATTATACTTCTAGCCAATCCGATCCTGTTTAATAAAGATAAACCAATTATAAATTTAGGCCCAGATAACCCCGGACCAGACTAGTAACAAAAAGGGGTTTTGTTTGTTGATAGACATGGGCCTCAATCAATAAAATGGCTAAAGCTAAAATCAAGCATGGCCTTCTTGGGTTCAGCAACTCATTCAGAGAAATCAAATTGACAATCCCAATATCTAATTGAACAATTAGTAAAACCAAGTCCAACAGGCAACATCTGAACAAGTAAAGAACCAAATCTAATAGCAATAGAACAAAATATAAACAGAACCATCAGAAGAAACAATTTATACATTCTGATTCGATCCATGTCAATTCCTAAGTTCATTTTTAGCCAAATTCAAAAGCCCATGGTATTAAGCAAAACTGAGTTAGAAACTTATGACAATTGAAATGGCACTATTACTTTCCTCATTTTTCATTATTCTATTTAAAAATTATCTAATTTCATTGAAATGGTAACCCTACTCCTACATCTGATTCAAAGAAGCGCAGTAGACTATTTCAGCAAAGTCTACTTATAACCGAACGTATACTGTTATGTAATAATTAACTGGGGTAACTAACTATTTTCACGTACTATTTATTGTTTAATTTGTACTACAGGAACCTTTATTCTACAATAATCCAAACACCTACCAATTTAGACGACGGGACACTTAAGTAAATATTATTTCCAGTAATTTAGTTTCAACTTCTTTTACATCTAAGGTCTTATTACACCACTAGATTTTAAAAGCAGTTTCAAAACGAAATTCACTAATATTTACGAATAAAAACAAAAATTCAAAATCATATGAAAATCCTAATTATACAGTCTACAATTTACTAATGCAATTGATATAAGTTAAAATGAATCAATTAACAATCAACGCTAAAGCTCAATGATCTAAATGAACTGTAGTATAAAATTTGAACACACATAGATATTTCACTGCATATCTTCAAGTATTCCTTCGCATGAATATAACTTCAAACTGTAGCAGAGTAATACCTGGAATTAAAACAAAAAATGATGAAGCTGAAGTCAGTTGAACAGCAGCGAACAAAGCAGCAACAACAGGAATGAATTTGGATCGAAAAACAGCTTCTCAATAGAACACTTTCAGCACAAAATAATTTCAGTACTCAATTTGATTTAAGCTGATTCAAACAAACTCAGAATTGTCCCCAAAAATCAACTAATAGACCTTCGAGATTTCCAGAATTTAAAAGGAAAGAATTCAGGCATCAAAACAACAAAATTTGACTAAAATCCTCTAATGAGCAGTAGCATTTTTTGGATTTTATGAAGTTTTCTAGATTTTTTTGGATTTTGGAGTGAATTTAGATCTAGAGGAAGAAAGTTTGGATATGAAAAAGCTTAACTTCAGATCTAAAATTTGCTAGCTATTTTTTAGGGAATTTTTGGAATGCAAAACTTATAAAATGATGCACATTGATGCCTATTTATATATTTAAAATTGGAGGGAAGTTCAAATTTTATTAATTACACTATAGTCCCTCTTTTATTTTAGTTTTATCCTTATTCTTTTACTACTTATTCAATTGACTATCCTTATTTGTGAAAAATCATACTAGTTACCCCATCTAGAACCTTCTATCTTAGTGTAATCCCCTATCTACCTCCACTTCACTTAGAAATCTACCTAGTTGCCCTTTTCCTATACCCAAACTACCCCTACTTCTTTTTATTTATTACTAATGGCCCTTTTAGGCTTCCCAAAATACCCCTGAACTTTGAGTGTTTTTTTTACTAATGAACCTACTACCCTTTTACCCCTGAATTACGAGCTAATTTTCAAAATCAAAGCTTAATTGACTACTAGTCAAATCAAAAAAATAATCAGAAACTAATTAACTAATACTTGAAAATCCCAAATGCTAACTAATTATCTACTAACTAATATCAGATACTAATGTAGTAAACAATTAAAATCACATTGTCTTGAAAAAACAATTCTACTAATATCAATTTATGTACTAAATCAGAATAAAATTTATTACTAATGATCATAATATAATATTTAATTATTTATTTGTTGAAAGTAAACAAGCAAAAATTAAAAACTGCTATTTTCTTAACAAGAATCGATAAGCCCTAGTAACAAAGAGAAACTAAAAGGCAAATAAAGGAAAACAATTCAAACGATCACATGCAAGAAATAAAGAGAAGAACAGAACACTTAGCTTTTCTTTAACCTTTGGGCAGTCTTTTCTTTCTTGTTATTTAGTCGTCAAAAATCTCCAAGAACAAAAGGAGGCTTGTGGCAAATTTTGTCTTCACCATTCGATACGTTTTAGTTGGATTTGAAGTTCAAGACTCTTAAAAATGTGTTGAGGAAGGTCAGGAGATGATTTGGTATGATTTTTGGTTAGTTTAGGTGAAGTTATGTTCGCCGGAGTTAGGGTTCCGGCTACACATTTTTGGATATTCGAAGTGAACGATGGGGATTCGAAGGAAAAAGAATTAGAGGGGTGGGATCAGAGGCTCGAGGTGGTTCT
>MU771195.1:162297-173701 GCA_026770625.1 Nicotiana glauca | reverse complement strand
CCTATCATTTTGTCGCATATAGATTCAGTGTGGTTACAATGTTCATTTGTTCTTGTTTGGGTTTTAATTTAGGTCTTTGTGTTAGTCCATCCTCATGTATCTGTGTTAGTCAAGTTTGATCTTAGTAGTTCAAATAGGATTTCGGTTCTGAATCATGGTTCTCGCTTTGATGCTATCTGGAGTTCAAGTTTAAACTATAGACTAACTTGATAAGTCGTATTGGTTATAGCTGGTGTACATTCAATCAGGTGTTTTAATTAGGAATTAGTTGGGGTTAATTGGTGTTCAAGCAAATTGATAAGGAATTGGCTGTAGCTGCAGATTGAAAGGGGTTGGGGCACGATAGTAATTTCTGTAGTTTCAGGGGTATTTTGGGACTTAAAACCTTAAAAAATTGTTTATGTTGAGTGCTCTGTCCAATAAGTAATGATAACCATTAAACTAATGTGTTGTTTAATACTTAGTGGATTGGGAAACATAATAGCATGGGGGGATTAATTGAATATTATAAGCTGCCCATGCCTTTGATTAAAAAAGGACACAAGACACTTGATAATGGGCTGTAAGAGAATATCATGGGTAAAGAGGGTATAGGTATTAGTTTAAGTGTTTCAAGAATAATAAGGGGTCTATTTTTTGAGAATAAATAGGGGAAGTTAGGACAGAGTTAGGGGTCTGATTTTTTATCCTGAAAAATCAATTTTGAGAGCTAGAAATAGTCTGAAGTCCCCAAGTCAATCGGAATCAGGCTAAGATCAGGTTTTTTCTGAGAAAAATACATAAACACCATGAAAAGCTACTGTTCCATTGGTTCCTAGATAAGTTGGGGTCTTAGACACTGATCCCTACTCCCTTTTGATTGCTAAACCTATTTTGAAGTCTACTGGTTCTTCTTCTGAGTCTGTTCGAACTCAGTTGAGTCTATTTGGGTATTTTTTGCTGCTGTTGGAGTTCTACACATGGATTTGGTTTTTGGTTTGAGTATATTTCTAGTTTGGAAGTGGTGTTGCTGCTTGGTTATTTTTGAAACTGTTATTGGTTGTGGGATCATCTCTGTTGGTTTTAAAATCTGTCCCTGGGTGTTCTATTTGCTACTGCTGTTGGTGATTGTTGTTGCTGCTTTGCTACTGCCGATCCTCTTCTTCCTCCTGTCCTATTTTTCCAATTCAGGTACACATTTGAATGCTCCCTGATGTAATTCTGACTTGGGATGAAATGAAACTAGCTTCCAGATAGCTTCCAGATCTTTGCTCACGTAGTTAGCAAAATTGATTAGTCTTAATCTGTCTAAACTATACTGAAATAAAATTGTTTAATTAGGATTAGCTTCTCTATGGATGTAGACTGTTTGATTGTGAATTAAAACTGTATGAATTGTGTGGATTGGGACTGTTTAGTTTGTATTATTTCTGATGATTCGAATTCACTATAGATTTCCATGGAACATTAATCCAGCTCAATCTACCCTTACGAGTATGAGAGCTCCGTAGTTTGTTAGTTAATTCAGTTTAATCAGTGTCAGTATCATAGTAAGACAAAAGGGGTTGCTCTGATGGTAAGCAACCCCCACTTCCAACCGAGAGGTTATGAGTTCGAGTCTCCCCAAGCGCAAGGTGGGAACTTCTTGGAGGGAAGGATGCCGGGGGTCTATTTAGAAACAACCTCTCTACCCTAGGGTAGGGGTAAGGTCTGCGTACACACTACCCTCCCCAAACCCCACTAAGTGGGATTATACTGGGTTGTTGTTGTAGTGTCAGTAGCATAGTATGGCATAGTGTGATGTATTTTCATTTTTTTAGTAATACAAAATCAGTTCATATCTCAGCTTATCACTTTCAATAGCCTAGTTTTAAAATCAGGGATCATCCGAGTATTAGTAGAATAGTCTTAGGTAAATTCAAAATGGCCGTTTAATTTTAAAGTTTTGGTGATTACTTCATTCACACATAAGGCTAGATGATATCATATGAGTAAGCTGATCTACTGTTACCGAAATCTAAACGAGGCTCTTAAGGTAAAATAAGTGTTAAGCGCATATCATTTGTCATTACTTGAAATAAACTACATTATGACTTGTTGATTGATCATATCAGTGTGAACGTTGTGGTTTTATCCAGACCCGAACGTGAGTCCAGTTCCTCCAGTTGCTAAGACTGGATTTGAGCCTCCTTTCAAGGGCCCCAACAATTTCGTGTGTTGTACTTATTTAATAGCTTCTTGGACTATGTTTTTTGAGGCAGCCTTTCCCATAAGCCTTGGGCTGATTGATACAAATTAATTAAGGCCTTTTCCCTTTTATTTTAGAGACAAAATTAAGTAGAGAATTTTAGTTTATTTTAGGTTGGCTTTAAATAATTAAACGAGATGAGCCTCGCCAAATAAAATTGTAAAATTATGGGGCCCTCGATAAATGTACATATTAAAATACTTAGACCTCGGGCGAACCATTTAGCAAACTTCACGGTCTTCCCTAAAGATAATAAATGCGTAGTTGCTTTAGGCACGTATTTTAATAATTTACTTTCTTAAACAGGGGTGCATATTTATGTGACCCAAATCCAAATCTCAACGGAGTCGAAATGTGTTGACAACCACGGATACATTGATTGTGACGTGGTTCGAGATACATTTCCATAACGTTCCAATTCTCTGTAAAATAATAATAATAATAATAATAATAATAATAATAATAATAATAATAATAATAATAATAATAATAATAATAATAAAAAAAGTGGTTCAATGTTACAATTTGCACATAGGTTCAACATATATTAAAATCAGATAAATAAGCTAGATACGATAGTTGAGCGACCGTGCTAGAACCACGGAACTCGGGAGTGCCTAACACCTTCTCTCAGGTTAACAGAATTCCTTATCCAGATTTCTGATGCGTAGATTGTAATAAGGAGTCAATTCTTTCCTCGATTCGGGATTCAAACCGGTGACTTGGGACACCATAAATCTCTCAAGTGGCGATTCCATTTTTTAATAACAAATCCCATTTTGATTGTCCTTTAATTGGAAAAACTCCCTTTACCACCCTTCGCGGATAGTGCCAAAAGGAGGTTGGACAGCTCTGGCGACTCTGTTGGAGATTAGAAACCCAGAACCCCTGGTTCAAGGTTAGAAATTCGAGCTTTGAATAATTGCTGTATTTGACTTATTTATTATCTGATCTTTATTATATGTTGTCTTAAATGTGCTAAGTGTTGCTTTTCACCGCTTTGATAATTTTGAACTGTGTATATAAACTGTCTTCTCACGCACCCCTCTGAGTCTTCTTGAAAATAAAGTTGGGCATTTGCTTGACATAGCCCGCTTTCTTTGAGATAGCTGAGGTGTCTGGCACCCGGTGAAGTATTTTAGTCACACATATTTTAGGCGGGGAGCACCATCAGTTAAGCCGGAAAGCAATGCTACCGGTACACTGACCCTCCTCGGCTCGAGGTGTCCCCTCGAGTAAGCCAGTCTAGATACTTTCTCCAATAAGATGTTGACTTAGAATAACAAATCCCCATGTCGGATCCCTAGTAGGAACATTTGTTTGCATCACGTACATTTGACTTTGGAGACTCAACACAGGGGTTGGGTTTGTCTAGGACAGGTGTACCTGAAATGAAAAGATCACCTTGATGCATCCTGATTGTGCATTTATTTATTTCGGACTTGCATGCTGACCGGCTTTTTGATCATTTGAAAAAAAAGTAAAAAAAGAAAAAAAAAGAGAAATAGTAGTATATAGGGTTAAGAGAGTTAATCATCTGTTTTGAAAATATCAACGCCCAAATATTGTCGAAACTCTGCTGAATTTTTGAAAAAAAAATAGTTTGTTTTATTTGGATGAACGATGCAAGTTTGATTCTCACCGGATGTGGGATACGTAGGCAAACCATATCGGGCTCAACTATTTTGAAAATATTAAATTTAGGGGTAAATAAATGTCTTTATTTTGTCATCATTGAAGGTAATGTCATTCTTGAATAAATTAGCCAAAAGCCTACAAAAGGGCGCCAGAGGGCTGTTTTGCAAGAACAACTACCTATAGTCATTTCTTAAAACTTTTTCTGGATAGCAAAATACAACCTTTAAATATTCTTCAAGTGCTGAAAGGCCATATTGACAAGACCGGATATTTTTTTACAATGGCAAGAAATAATGATGATTTTCTCTTCATACAAAAGAACAAAATGATGATAGTCTGTATATGGTTTAGGAGAGTCTTAATTTTTATTTTTAATTTTAGGATCATCATGATTTCTCCGCAAAGAAGTGGCCAGAAAAGGGCAAGGGACGAGGTGCCTCCTATGTTCATGATCTGAGATAAGACCCCCAAGCAGTCTCTATAATTGGTGGGCTAGTTTTGCTACATGGGAACGAAATTAAGTTTTTAAACACCTCAAGTTCCTCACAGACATCATGGGAATCCAGCCTAACAGGGATTTGATTGAGGCTTTGGTGGGTCTTTGGGACCCAACAAACAATGTCTTTAGTTTCAAAAATTGTGAAATGACATCGACATTGGAAGAATTAGGTAGGTTCACGGGATTTGGGAGAGATCCTCATAGAAAAAACCTGCTGCTCCCAAGAAAGTAGGTGTGAGTAACTTTTTGGAGAAATTATGCCTCCGGCGAATCCCAATGGATTGCTTAAATGAAGGATGAGTTCCATTGAAATACCTTTATGACAGGTTTGGTGACAAGAAAGGATTTGAGAAATTCTCAACCACGGAATTCGTCAACCAGCTGAGTTACGATGCTTGGAGAGATTTGAGAATCTTTGCATTCATGATTTCGTTTCTAGTGACCATGGTCTTTTCAGAATGTGATGGGCGCATCCGAATTCGTTTATCGGCAGTGATATCATATTTACAAAGTAGAGAAGAGGATTCCATTCTTCCTATGATTTTGGGAGACATTTTTCGGGCGTTAACCCTATGCCAGGAAGGTGGAGATTACTTCGAAGGATGCAACATTGGGCTGCAAATGTGGTTCATAGAGCATCTTTATCATCACCCAATAGTGATAAATTTCAATGAAAATTGGCCGAATTACATTCGTTGCCATCCGAGCAGGGTTGCAGGTTGTAATCTTCCAGATGGAGTAAAGGCCTGGCGGGAATTACTTAGTTTTTTAGAGGCGGATAAACTCACTTAGAACTATTACTGGTTCCCTTCTACTAAGGTTATGCACATGTCGACATATCGCCCATTCTACATACTCATGGGTTTTAGGGGTTTCCAGCCATACGCACCATTACGCATCATGCGTCAGTTAGGGAGAGAACAAAAGAGGCCCCCAACTGAGGACATGCGTCCATTCGTGTGGGAATTCACAAAAGAGGAGCCCCCAAAGGAATCTTATGCACAAAAGGTTTGGTTTGGTAGTCGACTTTCTGATACATATGAAATGGTAGCAGATCGAGAATGAGGGGAAGTAAGCCTTGCATACCTTGAGTGGTTTCACAACCAGGTAATACCCGAGCAAAGAATAGAAAGGTTCGTAAAGTATGAAGTCGATTGGGAGAAAGAGATAGAGTCCAGAGTTAGGAATGCTAAAGGCGAAGTGGTGCGAGAATTCCAATCTCGCATTCACACCTTAGAAGAGGATAAAGTAATACTGGAAGCGGCCATGGATATACAACAGGCTGATTTCGAGCAGGAGAGAGTTAATTGGGTACAGGAGAAGCAAGCACTCCAAGCCTATATTCAAAAGATGAAGATAACTGCCACGAGATCAAAAAGGAGCCGGGCTGATAAAGTACTCATAAATAGTTTGGAAAAGAAAGCCCTCGAATGTCAAGAAGATTTGGAAAAATTGGAAGCCACTCTGACAAGGATCCGGGCTAGATGGACCAGGGGCACACCAGCGGGCACTTCATATGCAGCAAATAAAGAGAGATTATGAGGGGACCATCACCATCTTGAGAGAAACAAATTCCACTCTCAAAGAGTGGGTCTTTAAACAAGACCGAGATGCCAGGACAGATAGGAAACACTGCTACGACTTGATTGCACGGATGGAAAAACAAGTGGATAAATTCCTGGACCAACTCGCTGACAACGCTCAAGCACTGGGAGCAAAGAATCAATGAATAGAACAACTGCTTATGGAAAAGGATAGAATTAGGGGTAGAATCGAAGAGATCAGGCACTACATCACAATGAGGTGTCTAGCATGTGCAAATGCCCCGTACTACCCTTTTTGCGTCAGTCATGGGTTATATCCACCAGATCATGGAGGAATTGAAGGATCTGCAAAGGAGTCTCGCACCAAAGCCCGCGGCAAGTCCAAGCAATGCCCCGCAGACTCAAAAATTGAAAGCTCTGAAGCATACATAGTTGAGTCTGCATTTTCTTTATTTCTAGAGTCTGTTGTCCGTTGAAGTTTGTATTTTCCTTTTTGCATCAAAGTCTGTAGTCTTTTTCAAGTTTTCATTTCAAAAATGTTGAGTCTTGTAAACAGAACGTTTTGATAATGAAAACTGGAAAATCCAAAAAATGGTGTCTTTATTTTCTCACACTTGTGGGCAGAACTACGCCCGGTCTGATTCATGTGGGAACATGATACGTAGGCAATCCCCATAAGATTCGACCACTATTAAAAGAAAAAGAGAAAAGGCAAAGTGAATAAATTAAAAGAAAATAAAGAAAAAGAAATAAAGGAAAGTTTCTGAAACACTTAAATGAGGCACAAATAAAATAAGCTGGGATGATGTATGCGGTCGGAGAAAAACATATTAGAAATGGTTAACTACCTAAGAGCATTGCAATTACAATATGTGTTAAAATCTAACACTGACAAGTTTGTTATTTTTCCAATTTCCAATACAGTTAGTTTGTTAAAGCATACTGGCACTATACCATTATAAAAGAAGATCCAAAGGGACCATACTAAAAAGAATGACTAGTTCAGACCAAAGTGTTGAGGAGGAAAGAACAGAAAGTCAGCTCCTGAAAGAGACAATGGAAAAAATGGAAAAAATGAAACTGGAGATGAACGAAATGCAGTTAGCCTTGGCTAGAGTACAAAAGGGGCCTGAACACCCATTACTCATGCTTTCCCACCAGGACACACACCGGAATATCCTCCTTCCGGCCCTTCGACAAGCTTCCCTAGTCACCACTACTATCAAGGAAGATATCCCTATGATCCCCATGCTCCACCACCCAATCAGAACCCTCCCCCACCTAATGTTCCTGTTTTCATGGGACCCCCACCAGTCGTGCTACAGAGATCATCTAGTGAGACGTTGTTTTAGGCTCACGATACCCAATATTACCCCTGAACCCACATTCAAAGCACCCGAGCCACACGGCTATAATCCCCACTTTGAGGCCCCGGCGGAGATTGAAAAGTCGGCTAAGGGCCCAGAACAGGACGAAGTGCTGCGAAAATTTAAAAGACTGGAGAAATCCTTCAGAAATATGCACGGGTTAGGAAACCAGGTCAGCGTGGCCTATAGGGATCTATGCCCTTTCCCTGACGTCCAATTGCCGGCAGGTTTCAAAATGCCAAAGTTTGATCTATAAGAGGGGCACAACAATCCTATGGCACATCTGCGAGGGTTTTGCAGCAAGATGAGAGGAGCAAGTGGTAGAGATGAGTTGCTGATAGCTTACTTTGGCCAAAGTCTAAGTGGGTACGCACTGGAATGGTACACAAGGCAGGATCCGAGCAGGTGGTACACCTGGGATGATCTAGCACAAGTATTCGCAGGTCACTTTCAGTACAACCTTGAGATCGTCCCTGACCATCTCACATTGTTGAAGCTTGAGAAGAAGCTCGAAGAAAGCTTTCAAGAATTTGGGTTCCGATGGAGAGAACAGGCAGCCAGAGTTGATCCCCCGATGAGAGAGGGAGAAATGGTGGACTACTTTCTACAAACTCTAGAGCCAACTTACTTTGGTCACTTGGTGACGTCAGTTGGCAAATCCTTCAACGAGGTAGTGAAAATGGGTGGTATGATCGAAGAGGGACTTAAGTCCAACAAAAGTCTGAGTTATTCGGCGATTAAAGCCACTACTCAAGCCATTTAGAGCGACATGGGAGGTGCGCTTGGGAAGAAGAGAAGAGAAGAGGTCGCAACAATAGAGGCGGGTAATTGGTCCAGATCAAGAGGTCCTTCCCCCCGATACCAATCCAGACCCCCTCACCCAAATTACCCACATGCTCCAAATTACCCTCCACGGCCCTACTACCCACCACAAGAACCACACTTCTCCGTCCATCAAGCCCAAGCATACACCCAGCCTCCGGCTCGCCTGCAATGCCGCGCGCCGGCTCCCCAAAACATATATCCACCCCCAAAAAATAAATACCCACCTCCACAAAACACCTATCCACTACCAAGGGCCTACAGGAACCCTCAAGGGACAGGTTTCCGTGGGAATCAGGCTTTCAGAAATGAAAGGGTGCAAAAACAAAGAACCTTCACTGAGTTGGGAGAAACCTATACTGCTTTGTTCCACAAATTAAGGCAGTTGGGTTTGTTGAGTCCTATTGAGCCCAGATTGCCAAATCCCCTACCCCAAAATATGGACCACTCGGTAAACTGTGAGTATTGTTCGGGGGCTCCCGGGCGTGATATCGAGAAGTGTTGGAAGTTGAAACGTGCAGTGCAAGATCTTATTGACACCAACAAAATCGAGGTTTAGACACTAGAGGTGCCCAACATCAATTAGAATCCATTGCCAGCACACCACGAAACCTACATGATCGAGCTTGTGCACGAAGGAGGGGAGCTAAAGAAACCCTCACAAATGGTGACGATGATCTGTGCCAGCCCAAAAGAAAAGTCGACCATTGGAAAAAAGGTGGTACAGTTGGAGAAGGTAGATGTCAAGCCAGTGGTGGTGATGGGGAAGTGATCGTCTATTGTAACAAAGAATCTAGAACAGGTCAAAGTAACAGTGCGAGGGGCACCAAGCAAGCCAGCATGCATAGGGCCAGTTGTTATCAGGACAGTAATGCAGATGCCGATAATCCACGAGAAAGCCGTGCCCTGGAGCTATGATAAAGCGATGGTAATGTACAAGGGGAAGGAGGTTGTGGAAGAAATATGTGAAGCCCATGGGTTAACTCGTTCTGGGAGGTGTTTTGCCCCCATAGAGTTGAGAAGGTCCAACCCGGTGGTGGTAAAGAAACCCGTGATGGAGGAGGAAGCGGAGGAGTTTTTGAAGAAAATGAAGGCCCAGGACTACTCCATCGTGGAGCAGTTAAGAAAGACTCTGGCACAGATTTCGTTGCTATCCTTGTTGATTCACAAAAGTGACCATTGTCAGGCTCTGATGAAAATCCTGAATAAAGCTCATGTTCCGGAAAAAATCTCTGTAAATCACTAGGAAAGGATAGTGCACAAAATCTTCGAGGTAAATAGGATGACATTCTCTGATGATGAATTGATGGCAGAGGGTACAAAACACAACAAAGCCCTATACTTGACTGTGAAATGCGAAGACTCGGTAGTCACCCGAGTATTGATTGATAATGGGTCGAGCGCCAACATCTGTACTTTAACTACACTGAACAAGCTAAAGGTTGATCATGACTGAATTCATAGGAACAACGTCTGCGTCCGACGTTTTGATGGGGGTGGTATTGACACGGTGGGTGATATCATACTGGAATTGGCCATTGGTCCAGCGGAATTCACCATGGAATTCCAAGTGGTAGACGTGGCAGTATCATACAATCTTCTATTGGGGCAACCCTGGATTCATGCCGCCAAAATAGTGCCTTCCACATTGCACCAGATTGAGAAATTTGAGTGGGACAGGCAAGAGATAGTGGTGCACGTGGATGATGGCACAAGCATTGTGGGTGATGCCGTTGTACCATTCATAGAAACTGATGATGACAAAGGTCCCTAGGTTTACCAGATTTTTGATGCAGTCTCAGTTGACAAAATTTCTGAAGACAGCTTGGGTGTTGATCTGCAGGGTATTGTCCAGCCAGTTTCTTTGCCCAAGAATCTTGACACCTTCCGGCTGGGATTCAAGCCTACCACAGTAGATATAAGACGTGCTCGAAAGTTGAAAAAGAGAGGTCGGGCTTTTCCCAAGCCAATTCTGCGTCTCTCCAGATCCTTTGTCAGAGCAGGTAGCAGAAGGTTGTCGGTCCCGAAGGTTATCGGACCACTGATTGGGTTAGATGGGGATTTGAATAGGAGTTTTGAAATGTTGTTCGCCGACGTCAACGTGATAGAAGCTGGATAAGGTTCCAATAAGGCAGATATATAGTTTGTGGGGCCTAGGGCCAATATCAATAATTGGACAGCTACTCCTCTTCCTACCTGGAGGGAGTCTTGGTAGTAGGCTCTAATTTTCTTTCTTGTTTTCTGGATTATTCCAGGGTGTAATAAAAATTTTGTTTTATTTTGTATTCAGCAAAAGTGTGAAACTCTGTTATACCGCATTTTAATAAAGTGAAAGTTTTCTCTCTTTATTTTGTTTTAATTTTGTTTTCTCCTTTTCTCTTTCTGAACAGTTTATACTGGTTCTAATGATACGGCATGCACAACAGATCTTCAACCTAGTCTAAAAAATTAATCTGATTCCAAATTAATTGTACAAGAGGTCAATTATGATGATTAATCGGAATACGATGAGGATGAAGCCTTTGAAGAGATAAACAGAGGATTAAGCCAGTTCGAGGAGAAACCCGAGCCCAATTTGAATGACACTGAAGCTGTCAATTTGGGGGATGCAGAAAATGTCAGGGAAACCAAAATCAGCATCCACATTGAGCTGAACATCATAGAGGAACTAATCAAAGCACTCATTGAATTCAAAGATGTTTTTGCATGGTCATATGATGACATGCCGGGTTTAAACACTGATTTAGTGGTTCACAAATTGCCTACTAACCCGACATGCCCTCCCGTCAAGCAGAAATTGAGGAAGTTCAAGACAGATATGAGTGTGAAGATTAAAGAAGAAGTAACCAAGCAGCTGCAGGCAAAGGTTATTCGGGTCACTCGATATCCTGATTGGTTGGCTAATGGGGTGCTAGTACCGAAGAAAGATGGGAAAATTAGGGTATGTATCAATTACCGCAATCTCAATAGGGTGAGCCCAAATGATAACTTTCCATTACCCCAACATTCATATCTTGATCGATAATTGTGCCGGGCATGAGATTGAGTCATTTATGGATTGCTATGCTGGGTATCATCAGATCCTGATGGATGAAGAAGATGCAAAAAAGATGGCTTTCATTATGCCGCGGGGGACTTATTGCTACCGGGTAATGCCTTTTGGCTTGAAGAACGTTGGGGCAACATACATGAGAGCAATGACTACTGTGTTTCATGACATGATACACAAAGAGATTGAGGTGTACGTAGATGATGTTATCATAAAATCCAAGCGCCAGGAAGACCACGTGGCAGACCTAAGGAAGTT
>MU771195.1:104608-161489 GCA_026770625.1 Nicotiana glauca | reverse complement strand
TGAGGTGTACGTAGATGATGTGATCATAAAATCCAAGCGCCAGGAAGACCACGTGGCAGACCTAAGGAAGTTCTTCCAAAGACTTCGAAGGTACGATATTAAGCTCAACCCGGCCAAATGTGCATTTGGTGTTCCGTCTGGAAAACTGTTAGGGTTCATCGTCAATTGGCGAGGCATTGAGTTGGATCCGTCAAAGATCAAATCCATCCAAGAATTGCCACCGCCGAAGAACAAAATAGAAGTAATGAGTCTGTTGGGAAGATTGAATTATATCAGCAGGTTCATCGCTCAACTTATAGCAACTTGTGAGCCCATATTCCAGCTACTGAAGAAGGATGCTGCGGTAGAATGGACGACAGAATGTTAGGAAGCATTTGACCAAATCAAAGGGTTTCTATCAAATCCACCTGCATTGGTTCCACCTGAGCCGGGAAGACCATTGATTCTCTATCTAACTGTCCTGGAAAATTCGTTTGGTTGCGTATTGGAGCAACATGACATTATAGGGAGGAAGGAGCAAGCCATATATTATCTCAGCAAGAAGTTTACAGTATATGAGGTTAAGTATACTCAACTTGAGAAAACATGTTGCGCCCTAACTTGGGTGGCACAAAAGTTGAAACATTATCTGTCATCATATACTACTAATCTCATTTCACGCTTGGATCCACTGAAGTATATTTTCCAGAAGCCTATGCCCACAGGGAGGTTAGCGAAATGGCATATATTACTCACAGAATTTGACATCGTCTATGTGACAAGGACATCCATGAAAGCTCAAGCATTGGCCGATCACTTGGCAGAGAATCATGTTGATCAAGAATACGAGCCATTGAGGACGTATTTTCCTGACGAAGAAGTGATGCATATAGATGAGTTGGAGTCGACCGAAGAACCAGGGTGGAGGCTTTTCTTTGATGGAGGTGCAAATGCAAAGGGAGTTGGAATAGGAGCAGTACTTATTTCTGAAACAAGACATCATTATCCTATTACGGCCCAGCTGCATTTCTATTGTACCAACAACATGGCTGAATATGAGGCATGAATTTTAGGCCTACGATTAGCCACAGATATGGATGTCCAGTACGTTTTGGTCTTGGGAGACTCGAACCTCTTGGTGCATCAGATTCAAGGTGAGTGGGAACCACGAGATTTAAATCTTATACCATATCGACAATGTTTGCACGATCTGAGCAAGTGATTTTGATCAGTGGAGTTCAGACACATCCCAAGAGTTCATAATGAGGTTACCGATACTTTGGCCACTTTAGCATCGATGTTGTACCACCCAGACAAAGTTCATGTTGACCCATTGCATATTCAGGTTCGTGATATGCATGCTTATTGCAACATGATAGAAGAAGAAATGGATGGCGAGCCATGGTTCTATGATGTCAAAGAATACCTCATGATGGGGATATACCTGGAGCAGGCCACCAGAAATAAAAAAGAGTCATTCGGCGATTGGCAAATGGATTTTTCCTCAGTGGAGGAGTGCTGTACAAAAGAACCCCTGATTTGGGTTTGCTGAGATGTATAGATGTCGGTCAAGCCACGGCAGTGATGACAGAGGTACATGCTGGAGTTTGTGGGCCACATATGAGCGGATATGTATTGGCAAAGAAGATTCTTCGAGCAGGATATTATTGGCTCACTATGGAGCGTGATTGTATCAGTTTCATGCGGAAATTCCATCAGTGTCAGATACACGGAGATCTGATTCATTCTCCGCCGACTGAATTGCATACAATGTCAGCACCTTGGCCCTTTGTTGCATGGGGCTTAGATGTCATTGGACCTATTGAGCCGGCAACTTCCAACGGTCACAGTTTCATTTTGGTAACCATCGACTATTTCATTAAATGTGTTGAAGCTAAGACTTTTATGTCGGTAACCAAGAAGGCGGTGGTGGATTTTGTTCATTCTCATATCATCTGTAGATTTGGTATCCCAAAGGTGATCATCACGGACAATGGTGCGAATCTTAACAGTAGTTTGATGAAAGAAATGTGTCAGCAGTTCAAGATTACGCACCGTAATTCCACCCCGTATCCTCCCAAGGTGAATGGCACGGTTGAGGCAGCCAACAAGAACATAAAGAAGATATTGAGAGAGATGGTAGAAGGATCCAGGCAATGGCATGAAAAGCTACCTTTGCATTATTGGGTTATCGTACCACTGTTCGTACTTCAGTAGGTGCAGCTCTTTATTCGTTGGTATACGGAACTGAAGCAGTGATACCAGCAAAGGTTGAAATTCCGTCCCTTCGAATAGTCGCTGAGGCCAGGATTGATGATGATGAATGGGTCAAAGCCCGATTGGAGAAGTTGAGCTTAATTGATGAAAAGAGATTGGCAGCAGTATGTCATGGACAATTGTATCAAAAGAGGATGGCAAGAGCATACAACAAGAAGGTGCGTCCCAGGAAATTTGAAGTGGGACAGCAGGTGCTGAAATGAATCTTGCCACATCAGGCCGAAGCAAAGGGCAAGTTCGCCCCGAATCAGCAAGGGTCGTTTATTGTGACTAGGGTATTATCTAGTGGCGCTTTATGTTTGACAGATGTTGAGGGGAGATGCATTGACATGGCAATCAATTCTGACGCAGTCAAGAGATATTATATGTAATTTCTTTGATTGTAATTGATGTTTGTCTGTTTGCTCATACTTGGCATTTATCGGAGAATGAAATAACGGAGGCAATTCTTTCTTCTATCCAAACACTTTAACCTTTGCTTCCCCTTTTGAGCCTTATTTATTCTTTCATACCCCTCACTTGGAATCACTAACAAAAATGAAAAAAAAAGAGAATAAAAGAAAGAAAGAAAAGGAAAAAATAATAATAACAAAAACAAAAAGGAAAGTCACAAGAAATATAAAGGAATCAATGAACTACGTTCGACGTGATTCCTCAAAGAGGATACGTAGGCACCTCACGGCTCGGTCATAGTGTAATAAAAATCAAAAATCCCCCAAACAAGAAAACTGGGGCAGAAGTTATGTTTTAAAAATTTTGGGAAAAGTTTGATTCCAAGAGTTGTAATGTTTTACCCATCGAAGTTATTTAGAATTTTTGATATCCTTTTCTTTTATCTCTGTATAAAAATCCATGTTGATGTCCAAAAAAGACCTCCTGATCAGTATCCGAGAGGTGCCAAGCTAGGCAAATGAAAGTCGATAGTAACATACTGATCCCCGACTGAATGAGGGTCATGAGCTGAAGGAATTGATAGCCAAAAGAATCCCCAGTGGAGAAAATCTTACTGGTAACACTCCAATCCCCAGCGGAGAAAGAAAAATAAAATGAGAGAGTCTTATCGGTGAAAAATTTCACAGGTACCATAAGGCGACCAAAGCTGAGAAAAACAAAACGAGAGAGTCTTATGGTGAAATTCTTCACGGACACCATAAGGCGACGGGAGTTGAGAGAAATGAGAGAGTCTTATTAGTGAAAACCCCTCGAATGGCACTATGAGGCGATGAGATAAGATTGGCGGAAAGGATCCGCATTTGGCAGAGAATGGGGTGCCTGCTCATCCCCAGCAAAATGAAGCCATCAAAAAGATTGATTGATAGGCAGACTGGGTCGGTTAGATCCGGAGTGCACGACGTGATCGTTGGGACCAGTTATACCGTTCAGATAAGTTCTTTTCCTTTTTCTTTTTCCCCGGCATTTGTTCAGAAAGACTTTTTCTTTTTTGAAGTCATCACTTTCTTTATTTAAAGACTTTTTCTCCAGAAGTTTGTTTTTTAGAAAGGTTTTTCAGAGCTTACTACCAATTACCAAAATGGTACAAAGAAAAATGCGAGCAGGACAGACCAAAGATAAGGGAAGATATGGAGAAAGACAGAAAAACAACATTTGAGAAATGTGTGGATAAGGATCATTGTGAAGAAGGAGCATCCCCGATAGACTATCAACCAAAGTTCCAAGAGGATAGGACAACACAGGGCAGGGAAAGGAAAAAGGGAAAAGCCATCCCCAGCAGAAATATCATCCCCAGCAAATGGCATCATTCCCCAACAAGTTTTGGAATCGCAGAGCAGGGAAAAGGAAAGGGAAAAACCATCCCCAGCAGGAGTGGCACGACCATTCACCATGTTTTAAACTAACAAATTTTCTTTTATTTGAAGCAGGAAAAGGAAATGTTATTGACGGCGGAAAGGCGTGCCACAAAGAAGATCACGAAAACTGGGGCAGCAAATTTTCTGCTATTGTTGAAAATTTTCTCGAAGGAACAAGGAAATCAATTCGAGTTATATTTTTTAGTTGTTGAAGTCGGGAGCCTGCCAGTAGAAGGAGGTGTTACTTTTCAGTTGTTGAAGTCCGGAGCCCGCCCGTAGAAAGGAGGTGTTACTTTTAAGTTGAAAGTCGAGAGCCCGCCCATAGAACGGAGGTGTTACTTTTAGTTGTTGAAGTCGGGAGCCCGCCCGTAGAATGGAGGTGTTGCTTTTTTAGTTGGTGAATTTGAGAGCTCGCCCGTAGAACAGAGATGTTACTTTTTAGTTGTTTAATTCGGGAGCCCGCCCATAGAACGGAGGTGTTACTTTTAAGTTGTTGCATTCGGGAGCCCGCCCGTAGAACGAAGGTGTTACTTTTCAGTTAGTTAGGAGCCCACCCGTAGATCGGAGGTGTTACTTTTCAGTTGTTGAAGTCGGGAGCATGCCCGTAGAATAGAGGTGTTACTTTTAGTTGTTGAAGTCGGGAGCCCGCCTGTAGAATGGAGGTGTTACTTTTCAATTGTTGAAATCGGGAGCCCGCCCATAGAATGGAGGTATTACTTTTAAGCTGTTGCATTCGGGAGCCCGCCCGTAGAACGAAGGTGTTACTTTTAAGTTGTTGCATTCAGGAGCCCGCCTACAGAACAGAGGAATACATTTCAAGATCAAATCAGAAGTCAGTAAGGCTGAAGGTTACAACCAAAAGTCCCCAGCATAACAAGTTTTAATGAAGGAAGCAGTATCCCCAGCGGATAGAACAAAATGATGAAACTGGTGTTCAGAAAAAGCAAAAGGCTAGGGTCGTCCCAATCAGTTTTGAAAGAAAGAAGCACCGGAGGGAAACACAAGCCGACAAGAAAGCAAGGCAACAAGAGCAAGTTGAAGATAGATAAGATTTGTAATTCCTAGTTTAGTCTAGCTTCCTATTTTCTTTTGAACACAGTGTAACAAGGAGATCGGTAAGCAGAAATAACAGCATGCAGCAGCAGTAACAGCAAAATTGCAGTCCCATGGTAGTCCCAGCTACCAAAACTTCCCGAACTACATTGACCTGATTCCCTTTTAGCCAGGGATATGTAGGAGACCTTTTGAAGCACGGGTTCGGTCAAATCTTTCAAAGAAAATGCTTCACACGGAGTACACAAATGGGCAAAAATCCGCTCCCTCACTTTGTCTTTGCACGAAAACTCTTCGTGTTTTCAGACAAAGAGGGGCAGCTGTAAGCACGTGATTTTTGCCTTATAGGAGAATTAATCCAAAAAAAATCAAAATAAAACAATTTTCCTTTGTGTGCAATTTTTGAGATTTGTTGTGGCATTTTTTTGGATAATTATTTGTATTTGTCTGTGCATGTTTATTCGTTAAATTAATGAAAATACAAAAATATGTTGCATTTGCATTTAGGATTTAATTCTACAATTAAAAGTGATTAAGCTTGTTTTACAAAATGGAAAATCACAAAATATGTACTTTGCATTTTTAGCATTTTAGGTCTAGTTGTGTAATTTTATTTTAAATTGTTGCTTAATTATGTGTGATATTTATTATTAAAAGTTAATTAGTATTTTTAGTTAATTTTTATTTTACAATTTAACTTAGAAATTTTGGTAATTAGGAATTAAAAAGAAAAATGAAAGAAAAAAAGAAAAGAGCAAAATAGGAAGAAAATCGGACCGGGCTGTCCAAATTTAACCAAATCCAGGCCCAAAAAACATTTTGCCTCACCCGGTCCAGTTCAGCCAGTCTCAGAGACCAAACCAAAAAACATCGTTTTGTCACATTTGACCTGAACCGTTGATCTCGTTAGATCGAACGATTCAGTCCATTTCGGACCTCGGCGACATGACGGCGTTTCAAGTCGACTAATACCAGCCATTCGATCCACATCAATCCAATGGACCTAGTCCCATCTCCCAAACCCGCCTCCAAACCAGATCCATTTCCACACCCGGTCCGCCCCCTCACTTAATCAAATGGCGTCGTTCCTTACAAGGGAAGTGATCGAGGCCATTGATCTGAATTGATCCAACGGCCTGGATTCATCCCACCCTTTCACATATATACTTCAAACACACCCCACACCCCCCAAGCCAAACCCTACCCTCATCGTCTCTAACGCTTCAGAGACAGACACGTCTCCCTCCGCCTTCACCCACCATCGACCACCCACCGAAAATCGCCTTACAACGGTTCCGGTGTTCCAAACGTCCCCAAAAATACGCCACCTCTTCACCTCAACCTCCCCATCTTCATGCCACCCTCAGCTTCCATCGAATCTTAGCCCAACTATTTGAATAAGTGAAACCCTACCAGCCCTTCCGGCGTGTCTGGTGACAAGTCTCCGATGACCTCCAAAAATACACCACAGAACCACCTTGACTTCCTCTTCCTGCATATCCAAACCCATTCCTTCGAATCCCACTAGAGCCCGTCGAATACCGATTTAAGGGTATGAACCCTAGCGCCGCCACAAGATCCCCAGTGGCGGCACCATTTCAAATTCATCCCAAACTTACACCCTGTGACCATTTGACCTTCCTCGTTCCCAAACCACCCCTAGTTTCCTTCGAATCAAGCAAGGATTGGTCGAATCTTAAATCAACTGAAGAGACCTAAAAAGCCAAAACCTTCCTGAGTAAAAGGAAATTTTGAGGCTCTTAAATTGACCTTACTCGATTGTTTTTAGTCGAGAATGCTCGATTAAGGTCCGTTTTGGCCTCAAAGTTCAAGTTGAAGTTTCAATGGGAACTGATTGGAGTCTGGTCTGCGATTTTTGAGGTATTCTACTTCTTTTATTTTCTATTTTTGTCATTGTTTATCTATTTAAGCTTCGTTGTATTTCATCCTTTTTTCTCTTCTCCTTCGGACCTTTTTTCTGGTCCAGTTTTCTCTGTCAATTAGCATATGTTATAATATGTTGAATGCCTCGAATTAGCCAGTGTCAAATAAGGCTTGGTATAAAGCCATCTTTACTCCTGTAATTTGTTTGGTATTATTATTTGATTCAGTTTGTTTCATGTGGTTGTTGCCTATCATTTTGTCGCATATAGATTCAGTGTGGTTACAATGTTCATTTGTTCTTGTTTGGGTTTTAATTTAGGTCTTTGTTAGTCTATCCTCATGTATTTGTGTTAGTCAAGTTTGATCTTAGTAGTTCAAATAGGATTTTGGTTCTGAATCATGGTTCTCGCATTGATGCTATCTGGAGTTCAAGTTTAAACTATAGACTAACTTGATAAGTTGTATTGGTTATAGCTGTTGTACATTCAATCAGGTGTTTTAATTAGGAATTAGTTGGGGTTAATTGGTGTTCAAGCTAATTGATAAGGAATTGGCTGTAGCTGCAGAGTGAAAGGGGTTGGGGCACGATAGTAATTTTAGTAGTTTTAGGGGTATTTTCGGACTTAAAACCTTAAAAAATTGTTTATGTTGAGTGGTCTGTCCATTAAGTAATGATAACCATTAAACTAATGTGTTGTTTAATACTTAGTGGGTTGGGAAACATAATAGCATGGGGGGATTAATTGAATATTATAAGTTGCCAATGCCTTTGATTAAAAAATGACACAAGACACTTGATAATGGGCTGTAAGAGAATATCATGGGCAAAGAGGGTGTAGGTATTAGTTTAAGTGTTTCAAGAATGATAAGGGGTCTGTTTTTTGAGAATAAATAGGGGAAGTTAGGACAGAGTTAGAGGTCTGATTTTTTGATAATGAAAAATCAATTTTGAGAGCTAGAAATAGTCTGAAGTCCCCAAGTCAGTCGGAATCAGGCTAAGATCAGTTTTTTTGAGAAAAATACATAAACGCCTTGAAAAGCTACTGTTCCATTGGTTCCTAGATAAGTTGGGGTCTTTGACACTGATCCCTACTCCATGTTTATTACTAAACCTATTTTGAAGTCTACTGGTTCTTCTTCTGAGTCTGTTTGAACTCAGTTAAGTCTATTTGGGTATTGTTTGCTGTTGTTGGAGTTTTACAAATTGATTTGGTTTTTGGTTTGAGTATATTTTTAGTTTGGAAGTGGTGTTGCTACTTGGTAATTTTTGAAACTGTTATTGGTTGTGGGATCATCTCTCTTGGTTTTAAAATTTGTCCCTGGGTGTTCTATTTGCTACTGCTGTTGCTGATTGTTGTTGTTGCTTTGCTACTGCTAATCCACTTATTCCTCATGTCCTATTTTTCCAATTCAGGTATACATTTGAATGCTTCCTGATATAATTTTAACTTGGGATGAAATGAAACCAGCTTCCAGATCTTTGCTCACGTAGTTAGCAAAATTGATTAGTCTTATTCTGTCTAAACTATACTGAAATAAATTTTTTTAATTAGGATTAGCTTCTCTATGGATGTAAACTGTTTAATTTTGAATTAAAACTGTATGAATTGTGTGGATTGGGACTGTTTAGTTTGTATTATTTCTGATGATTCGAATGCACTATAGACTTCTATGGAACATTAATCCAGCTCAATCTACCCCTACGAGTATGAGAGCTCCGTAGTTAGTTAGTTAAGTATGGCATAGTGTGATGTATTTTCGTCTTTTTTTAGTAATACAAAATCAGTTCATGTCTCAGCTTATCAATTTCAATAGCCTAGTTTTAAAACCAGGGATCATCTGAGTATTAGTAGAATGGTCTTAGGTAAATTCAAAATGGCCGTTTAATTTTAAAGTTTTGGTGATTACTTCATTCACACATAAGGCTAGATAAAATCATATGAGTAAGGTGATCTACTGTTGCCGAAATCTAAACGAGGCTCTTAAGGTGAAATAAGTGTTAAGCGTATATCATTTGTCATTACTTAAAATAAACTACATTGTGACTTGTTAATTGATGAGATCAATGTGAACGTTGTGGTTTTATCGAGACCCGAACGTGAGTCTAGTTCCTCGAGTTGCAAAGACTGGATTTGAGCCTCCTTTCAAGGGCCCAAAAATTTCGTGCATTGTACTTATTTAATAGCACCTTGGACCATGTTTTTTGAGGCAGCCTTTCCCATAAGCCTTGGGCTGATTGATACAAATTAATTAAGGCCTTTTCCCTTTATTTTAGAGACATAAGTAGAGAATTGTAGTTGCTTTTAGGTTGGCTTTAAATAATGAAACGAGATGAGCCTCGCCAAATAAAATTGTAAAATTGCGGGGCCCTCGATAAATGTACATATTAAAATACTTAGACCTCCGGCGGACCGTTTAGCAAACTTCACGATCTTCCCCAAAGATAATAAATGCGTAGTTGCTTTAGGCATGTATTTTAACAATTTACTTTCTTAAACAGGGGTGCACATTTATGTGACCCAAATCCAAATCTCAACAGAGTGGAAATGTGTCGACAACCAATGGGTACATTGATTGTGATGTGGTTTGAGATACATTTCCATAACGTTGCAATTCTCTGTAAAATAATAATAATAATAATAATAATAATAATAATAATAATAATAATAATAATAATAATAATAATAATAATAATAACAAAAGTGGTTCAATGTTATAATTTGCACATAGGTTCAACATGTATTAAAATCATATATATTAGCTAAATACGACAGTTGAGCGACCGTGCTAGAACCACGAAACTCGGGAATGCCTAACACCTTCTCCCGAGTTAACATAATTCCTTACCCGGATTTTTGATGCATAGGCTATAATAAGGAGTCAATTCTTTCCTCGATTCGGGATTCAAACCGGTGACTTGGGACACCATAAATCTCTCAAGTGGCGACTCCATATTTTAATAATCAATTCTGTTTCGATTGTCCTTTAATTGGAAAACCTCCCTTTATCACACCCTTCGCGGGTAGCGCCAAAAGGAGGTGTGACACCGGGGGCCTCAGGTGGATTTCGGGTGGTCAATGGATCGAAAATTGGATTTTTGGAAAAGTTGGGCAACTGGTACATGGTATTTCCACTTCTGCGGATATGGGACCGCAGAAGCGGCCCCGCAGAAGCGGCCCCGCAGAGCCGTATAGTGGACCGCAGAAGCGGTTTGGCCACTAGCAAAGGGGACGACAGATGCTGTTGAGCAGCCGCATAAGCAGAACTGCACCTACAGTTGGCAAACTGCAGAAGCGGAAGTGAGGGGTCCCGTTGGGTCCGTAGAAGCGGCCGGTGTCTCGCATAAGCAGAACCGCAGGAGCGGCTCCATGACCGCAAAAGTGGAGCTGCATAAGCGGCTATAATTCCGCAGAAGCAGAAAGTGCTGAAGGCAGTGGGGTGTTTTAAAAGGTCGGATTTGGTTAATTTCACTCATTTTCTTCACTTCATTTGGCGATTTTTGGAGGGTTCAAAGGAGGATCTTCATCAGTGATGTTAAGGTAAGTTATTATCACCTATTATAAGCTAAATACATTGATTATGTATAAGATTAAGCATGGAAATTAGAGTAAATATTGGAGTTTTGGTTGGAAACCTAGAAAAATTATAATCTTGGATATTAGCCACGATTTTGAGTATGGAATTAGGAGAAAATTATATATTTGAGTTCCTAAGGTTATGGGTAATCTTTACCTTCAAACAATTTTGGATTTTCGGGCACGTGGGCCTGAGGACATTTTGGTCAACTTCTCATTCGGGGTTAGGAATGGTTATAAATTGAGTTGTAAGGTATAGTTGAGCATATATTAATGGATTTGTATGATCATTGGCTAGTTTTGGCGCGTTGTGCGTTGGTTCAAGCCTTCGGAAGGATGTAGAATGCCAGTTGCGAGTCTTCGGAGTGAGGTGAGTCTCCTTTCTAATTCCGTGAGGGGAAAATTACCCCATAGGTGAGTTAAAAAATTGATTATGTGCTCCTAGTTTTAGGGGCTACGTGCGCATGAGGTGATGAGAGTTTGTGCATAGTTACTATATGCTATTATCCGGGTAGTTTAGGACCCAAAAGCATGTTATGTGTGGAATAAATATGAATTCATTGATGACTTGGATTGTTTAAAAACCACCTTTGATTAGTAAACGAATTTAAAAAAGAGATTAAACATCATTTCCTGAATTGATAAATAGAGAATTGGCTTACTTGGATAATTGCTCCACATTGATATTTTGACTGATTATCTGTCTCTGTTTGTGTTTATTTTGGACCAGACCAAATGCCTCGACAGATTAATAGATGCATCTATACGCGTGTCGTCGACCCTCGGCAAGTGCACATTTATTTCTATTGGATCGGATCGTCACCTCGGCATGATTTGCGCATGCTTGTATTGCTACCTGGACTTGTTTAAGTCGTGACATCCTCCCTATGGCCCGAGATCATCTTGTTAATAATGAAAAGAAATGTTGGAAAATTTCCTATGAAGGAATTATGTGTTTACTTGTTTCCTCTATATGGATAAAAATCATGTTAGAAAATAAACCAACTGTTTGATATGTATATTGAGAACAAATAATCGTTGGACCATTAGAGTGTGTCAAGTTGGTTATCTCGTCTCTACCCCTCCGGGATTAGGTGGGACACTCACTGAGTATACGTTGATTACATACTCATACTACACTTCTGTGCATTTTTGTTTTAGCGGCCTACTGGGCGCAGCAACACGGATAATTCGGGGACTAGTTGAGTTGCGATATGCAAGGCGGCCCGTAGCTCTTAAAAGTCCTTTCTAGTAACTGTATTTCTTTGCTGTCAATTGTATTCTGGACGGATGCTGTGTTGTATTTTATGTCTTTATCAGTAATTGCTCATGCACTTGTGACACCGGGTTTTTGGGATGGTTTCAGTGAATCTTTGTACGAATTGGTATTATTTAAGTTTGAATTCAAAAAATGATCTTATTTTTATTTTGTGAAATAGAAGGAAAACCTTAGATTTTCAAAAGTATTAAAGGAGGGAATTAATTGATAATCTAATTGGCTGGCCTGACCGTAGTGTCCGGCGCCATCACGACCCGTAGGGGATTTGGGTCGTGACAACATGGTATCAGAGCACTAGGTTCTCGTCGGTCTCACGAGTCATGAGCAAGTCCAGTAGAATCTCGCGGATCGGTACGGAGACGTCTATTCTTATCCTCGAGAGGCTGCAGGATTGCTAAGAGTACTTCCCTTCTTGATTTCCTTATCATGTTGTTCGATTCCTTGAGGCTTATGCCTTCGATTTCTTCCCACTCAATCTTATGCGAGCGCTTGCTATAAATAGAAAGTGGAAGGATTTTAATGGACTGCAGATGTGGTGCGGGATGATTTTCCCATCATAGTTGATTGGGCTATTATAGTCGCACTCTGAGGGAATTTATATTTTTTCAGCTCAGTAACAGAACTTCTAAGAGCCTTATGGCTAGGTACAGGTTGTCATAATGCTTATGAGTGATTATTCTGTAGTGTTGTTGTGATAGTAGGACGTTTGCCCACTTGATGGGCAGTGAATGAATAGAAGGGAGGTTTATTCAGTGTGTAATCAAAGGAATTCAGTATTTTATCCCCGGTAAGGAAAAGTCAAACGAACTAAGGATGGTCAGATGCGGACTAGTGGAAGTAATGAAACGTGGTAGTTGCAAGCATGAAGGAGTTCTCTTTTTTATTGGGGGTGCAATTGTCCTAATTGGACGTATTAAGTTTGATGATGTTATAATCTGCTATGATTCGCTTTATGGCGGGATATTGTGAAATACTATTGAAGATGCAATCGTCAGATATCGCGGGATGCGGTGGTTTAGGATTTAATCAATGTTTCAAATGTTGACTGTTCGATAAAGATGACCTTCAAAAGGTTTTAAGCCAGTAGCGAATTGTGGGCTCAAGTTCTATAAAGATGAATTTTATTAAGGTAACAACTGAGCAACAAGAGATGAAAAAGATATGTGGAAAGCGTCAGGCAGAGTTTTAAATTTCTAAAGGGTCAGGCTGAGGAAGCACAGGTCGAGCAGTTGATTAAAGAAGTGAGTTTGCCCAAAGTGGGAGAGTAGCGGAGCTGCGTAGGGGCTTGGTAATGAGAAAACTACGCACCTTAAGGGAGTCTGGAACGACTTGATAATATCGATGCTTGGTTATCAGTGCTTTCAGATCTAATTTGAAGTGGGGATTTCAGCAATGGGAAGTGGAGGTCGGTAAAATAACTAGAAGCATAGTGTTGTTATGCGGTAGGAGATTGTGTATGACGGAAAGGAGCTGCTTGAAGTGAAGAAAAACGTAGCATGACTTTGAAGCGAAAGGATGTTGTCGCACATTTAATGGATGTCCACGATGGGTGAATGGACTCGTATAGCTGGAGAGTGAGCTCAAACTCAGGATGGGTTATTGATGTCATAGTGATGGTACCCCATGCAGCAGCGTTGGAAGATGTCGGGGAGATTTCGACAGATGGGATATTTCGGTGAGCAGGGTAGCAGTCGCGTGATTGGCGAGGCTTCTGCGAAGAGTTCTAATGGGTATGTAGCAAGGGGAGTTGTTGTGTGAATGGTGTTAATGATTTGGAGAATCCAATTGGGTATCTACGGTAACATATCGAGAATGCCAGCAATTGTTGGTGCGAGGGTGGATGATGATTTAGAATGTGGAAGATGGGGATTTACATAAGAATTCCGTGAATTTTGGCGGATGATTGCTCAAGGTTATGTTAACAAGAGATTAAGAATAATGGTGAACTCTAGAGTTTTGTAATAATGGCTTTAAGCTAAGTGGGAGAGTCCCACCGCTAACGATTTGGGTTGTAAGGCTAGCTACTCGCGAAGTTTCTTGTTAATAGCATACTAAGGGGTCACCTCAGCTGCGGAATATATCATAGTAGTAATTTAAGCGGAGAAATTGTTAAAGATGTGCTATGGTTGGACTTATGGGCTCATGTTTGAACTTGGGAAAGAATTCTGGATTTATGCCTTGTATGGAAGCGGGTTTTAAAGGGAGCAATTCTACTAGGTGCCTCGTCGAGAGGGTAATCCTGTGTTATGAGATTTATGTAGCCGATTATATTCGGGACCAAGTTAGAGCGTGTGGCTCTTAGTAATGGTCCTAGTGAATTCAAGATGTAAAGTGTGGTGCCTAACGATATCGAGTTTATAGGTACAATTAAGGATCAGGATTGGAAAGCATGCTTATGAGAAGTGGCACAGAATGTTCCATGATGGTTGGCTTGTGATGTAGCAAATAGGAAGTATGAAATGGTACGTAGGAGTTGAGACAGCATGGTCTCGTGGTTCAAGGTCACTCGGGATGAGTGTAGATGGAATATGTTATGTGTGGAAGAGAATTGGTACTATTTTCAAATCACTCAAAGATAAATTTGAAGGAAAGGGGTTGATTAGCCATAGTTGAATTTGGCATGTTAGGATCTCTGATTAGTTCATTTAGCGTGATCAGGTTGTGTGTATGATTTGTGACGGTGCGTATCAGGCTTGTCAGCCGTCGCAACTGATGTTATTCAGAAGCCTTCTATTTCTAAGGCTCGTTGTGTAGAAGCAGATTATGGAAAGGGTTATGGTGGCTTGGACCACTACTTGCAGAGTTGCATATTCTAAAGTTATGGGAATTTACCTGTGCGTTGCTATGGTTCTCCTGAAGTGAGTAAAGTGCAATGTTCTTAAATGGCGAAGTGTTAAGATATTAATGATCTCGGAGTTATGAAAATCATGTTCTATCGTATATTGGCATGTTGGGTGCCGTGAGTAGCGTGGAAATTTGAAGTAAGGATCAACGTTGCAGCTTGGGCTGGCAGGGATATCACGGGCTCGGATGAGCAAGGAAGTGGTTGAATGATTAAAAATAAATTGGTATTGTCTTCAGGTAACCTGAGGTCGATGTGTTGTGAAAAAGGCTTTGTATCCTAGTTAAGGATTCTTGATCGCTTTTCAGCATAGGTGCGGCCGATGGCTGGAATGAGCAGACTTGATATTTATTTTAGAAGATTGTGGGAGCATGTCCCACAGGAAGATTGTGTAAGTGTGGCATGTAGTCACATGATTGGCTAGAGATTTGAACCCAGTAAGGGGATTGTGGTAATATCATTAATTTGAGAAATTATGCCCGGAGGGCACTTTGTTATTGGGTCGTGAACTGGGGAGGTTTCTCCGGTTATACCGGTTGTTCTTATGTGTTATAAGGAAAAGAGAGCTACTATGGACCTTTGAAAGGTTATTAGCGAAGTTGGTGGAATCAGAAATCGGCTTGAGATCAGTAGATCGAATTATATGTGGATGGGGCCTTATATCAGGCATGTTGTGTATGTGTCAGTGAGCATTCCTTATGGAGAAACCGACAGGGTGTTAGTCTGTCATCAGCTATTCCAGGTAATGGTGTATTGTGCCGTATGAGTTGTGAGATGGCTTGGTAAATTTTTATGTGTTAAGATTCCGCGTGGCGATGATGTTATGTGAGCGGAATGGCTCTTGAGATTCAGATTGTATATCGCACCTTAGTTGTGCTTGAGTTTGTACCTATATTGCTATGTGTTTCCTCAGGGATGGTATTACGCACTTAGCATGCTTACGATCGAAATTCGATATTTTTATTGTAATGAGCAGATTTAGCTCGAAGTGCAATCTCCTTATGTGAGATCTATTTGTGGATCAGATGGCACACCGCCATGGGTATGTTATTTGGATAGGGTTGCGCACAGCAACAGTGTGATGTCAAGTCTAGTTTTCTATACATTATTCCTTTGTGTGTTTCGTTTCCTATCTTATGAGGAAAGTCCGTATTAGTGCGGGGGGATGGTAATTCCTCCCAAGAGTTCGTTTTCCTTTAGCGTTGCATTCGAGTCGGTGGCCTATTGGTGCATGGTAGCATATGAGATTTTAATAATTTCTGGGGTGGCTTATTGCCCGAGCAGTTGTATCGGATGGGACGAGATCCCTTGATCTAGGATTCTGTACAATCCAACTATAAGAGGTATATTATGGAGATAAGCCCACTATCGGGTTCAGAATGAGGGGAAGGCCTTGTCAGGAGTGTAGGCCTAATGTTTTGATTGACTCGGCAATTGATTATGAATGATGGTACATCTCTTCCGTCGTGGCGGTATGGTAAAGGGTAGAGTAAGACCTGTATCTGTCATGGGGTGCAATGGGAGCATCAAATCAGTAGAATTTTGGCTAAGTTGATCAGAGAATATTATTGTGGTCCTGTGGATTTAGTGTTGCAAAGTAAGAATTCGGTGAAGTTATACCATTATGTTTGAGTGCGGCGTGTAGTGATTGATATAGTGATTGTATGTTGGAAACAGGCCTAGCATAGGATTCCTAACGTTGGAATCGGGCTCTACGACTTATTTGCTTGAATAATAGGGAACATTTTCAAAATTTATCGAGCTTATGTGCTCAGCTAAGTTGTGGTAGCACGGGAAGGTGCGTGAGGTGCTAAAGAGTGATTTCAGACTACTCCAGTACAGTTCTCAGCACGTTCGAGGACGAACATATGTTTAAATGGGAGAGAATGTAACGACCCGACCGGTAGTTTTGAGTTCTAGCGCTCCGTTCAGCAGTCGGAGGCCATGAACAGCTTCATTTCAAGTATTATGACTTATACGCGTGGTCGGAATTGAATTTCGAGAAGTCCAGAGTTGGTTTGGGAAGAGAATTCTCATTTCGGAAGCTTAAAGTTGAGAGAAGGAGCTAGGATTTGAAATTTGAGTAAACGACCTCGGAATCGAGATCTGAAGGTTCCAGCATGTTCGTATGATGATTTTGGACTTGGGCGTGTGCCTGGTTCGGGTTTTGGATAACCCGAGAGCATTTTGGCGCCTATTGTGGAAGTTAGAATTTTTGAAGAAATTCCTTCAGATTGGCTTGAAGTAAATTTCAGAGTTATCGATATTTGTTTGGGATTCTGAGAATGGGAGTATCTCCATATGGTGATTCTTGAGTTAGGAGCGCGATCGGAAATGAATTCGGAGGTCCGTAGACCATTTTGAAGCCATTTGGCTAAAGATAGAGAGTTGAAGGTTCTTGAAGAGTGTGACCGGGGGGTTGACTTTTTGATATCGGGATCAGAATCGAATTCCAGAAGTTGGAGTAGGTCCATAATGTCAAATATGATTTGCATGCAAAATTTGGAGTCAATCGGACGTTATCTGATAGGTTAAAACATCGGAAATAGAAGTTGGAAAGTTCAAAGTTCATAAAGCTTGAATTGAGGTATAATTCGTGATTTTGGTATTTTTTTAATATGATTTGAGGCCTCGAGCAGGTCCGTAATGTGTTTTGGGATCGGTTGGTATGATTTGTAGGGGTCCTAGGGGCCTCGGGTGGATTCCGGGTGGTTAACAGATAGAAAGTTGGATTTTTGGAAAAGCTAGGCAGCTGGTACCTGGTATTTCCGCTTCTGCGGATATGGGACCGCAAGAAGCGGCCCCACAGAGGCGGATAGTGGACCGCAAAAGTGGTTTGGCAAATAGCAAAGGGGACCGCAGATGCAGTTGGACAGCCGCATAAGCGGAACCGCACCTGCGGTAGGCAAATCGCATAAGCGAAAGTGAGGGGTCCCATTGGGACCGCAAAAGCGGCCGGTGTGTCACATAAGCGGGACCGCAGGAGCGGCCTCAGGATCGCAAAAGCTGAGCCGCATAAGCGGCTATAATTTCGTAGAAGCGGAAAGTGCTAAAGGCAGTGGGGTGTTTTAAAAGGTCGGATTTGGTTCGTTTCACTCATTTTCTTCACTTCATTTGGTGATTTTTGGAGGGTTCAAAGGAGGATCTTCATCAACGATGCTAAGGTAAGTTATTCCCACCTATTATAAGCTAAATACATTGATTATTTATGAGATTAAGCATGGAAATTAGTGTAAATATTGGGGTTTTGGTTGGAAACCTAGAAAAATTATAATCCTGGATTTTAGCCAAGATTTTGAGTATGGAATTAGGAGAAAATTATATATTTGAGTTCCTAAGTTATGGGTAATCTTTATCTTCGAAAATTTTTGGATTTTTGGGCACGTGGGTTCAAGGGCATTTTGGTCAACTTCTCATTCGGGATTAGGAATGGTTATAAATTGAGTTGTAAGGTATAGTTGAGGATATATTAATGGATTTGTACGATCATTGGCTAGTTTTGGTGCATTGTGCATTGGTTCAAGCCTTCGGAAGGATGTAGAATGCCAGTTGCGAGTCTTCGGAGCGAGGTGAGTCTCCTTTCTAATTTTGTAAGGGGGAAATTACCCCATAGGTGAGTTAAAAAATTGATTAGGTGTTCCTAGTTGTGGGAGCTACGTGCGCACCAGATGACGAGAGTCCGTGCGTAGCTACTATATGCTATTGTCCGGGTAGTTTTGGACCCAAAAGCATGTTATATGTGGAATAAATATGAACTCATTGATGACTTGTATTGTTTAAAAATCACCTTTGATTAGTAAACGAATTTAAAAAAGAGATTAAACATCATTTCCTGAATTATTAAACAGATAATTGGCTTACTTGGATAATTGCTCCACATTGATATTTTGACTGATTGTCTGTCTCTGTGTGTGTTTATTTTGGACCAGACCAAATGCCTCAGCAGATTAATTGATGCATCTATAGGCGCGTCATCGACCCTCGACAAGTGCACATTTATTTCTATTGGATCGGGCCGTCGCCTCGGCATGATTTGCGCATTTGTATTGCTACCTGGACTTGTTTAAGTTGTTACATGCCTCCCTCTGGCCCGAGATCATCTTGTTAATAATGAAAAGAAATGTTGAAAAATTTCCTATGAAGGATTTATGTGTTTACTTGTTTCCTCTATCTGGATGAAAATCATGTTACAAAATAAACCCACTGCTTGATATGTATATTGAGAACAAATAATCGTTGGACCATTAGAGTGTGTCAAGTTGTCTATCTCGTCTCTACCCCTCCGGGATTAGGCGGGACAGTCATAGAGTACAAGTTGTTTATGTTCTCATACTACACTTCTATGCATTTTTGTTGCACATGTACTTGATACATTAGCGGCCTACTGGGCACAGCAACACGGACAATTTGGGGACTAGATGAGTTGCATTATGCAAGGCGACCCATAGCTCTTAAAAGTCCTTTCTAGTAACTGTATTTCATTGCTGTCCATTGTATTCTGGACGGATACTGTATTGTATTTTATGTCTTTGTCAGTAGTTACTCATGCACTTGTGGCACCGGATTTCTGGGATGGTTTTAGTGAATCTTTGAACTAATTGGTATTATTTAAGTTTGAATTCAAGAAATGATCTTAATTTTTTTTGTGAAACAGAAGGAAAACCTTAGATTTTGAAAAGTATTACAGGAGGGAATTAATTGGTAATCTAATTGGATGGCGTGACCGCGGTGTCCGCTGCCATCACGACCCGTCCTGGATTTGGATCGTGACAATGGAGGTTGTGTGACTAAAATTTGAGGGGGTTTGGAGTTGAGCCGCCGCTACTGGCGATTTTCAGTAGGCGGCGGACGGTGACGAACGACGACGTACGCGGGCAATGACAGGTGAAAGAGAGGAGGGGTGAGGGAGATGGGTCTAGGGTCTGAGGTATTAGTATAGTTATTAGGGAAAGATTGGCTAGTTCCCAACCATTGGATTCAATAAATTTGAGGGTTGAGATTAATTTGACTAAACTTTGACTAAAATGACGTAGTTTCATCATTATACTACATCGTTTTGATGGTCTATGAGACCAAAGGGACTGGGCCAGGTGAGGGGAAAAAGGCTTGGGTTAGACGGATTTGGGATGTTTTTTTTAAAGGGGAATTGGGCCACTGAAGTTAGTTTGGCCCAGAATCGGAACCAAACAAACTTTCCTTCTTTCTTTCTTTGTTTTTCTTTCTCTTTTTGATTTTAAAATCCAATTAAGTTAAATAAAATCTAAAATTAAGTCCTAAATCAATCTAATTTTATTAAATTAAATCATCCATTTATACTATTTACATAATTAATTAATCCTAAATTAATGAAATAAAATTACCAATTTAACACTAAAAAACTAAAAATATAAAATAAATATTATTTTTGTGATTCTCGTTTTAATAATGCATTCAACTTATGCAATTAGATTTTAAATGCAATTAAGACCTACACATGCTACGTAATGATGCTTTGAACATTTTTTTTGGGTACTTTTCTATTGTTAAAAAAGGATAAAAATGCATGAAAAATGCAACTAAATGTAAATAATTATCAACATTCCTAAAAATCTATAAAAAATAAAAAATAAAAAATAATAAAGAAAAAATCTATTAACTAATTTTGTGGGAGTATTTTTGGTGAGAACAAAAATACGTGCTCACATATTTTTTGCCTTGCAAAATATTAGCATAGTTCTATACTTTGAACAGCGTGTTCGAGACTTTGTCTCAGATGGCTTCCTTGAAGTTGCATGGTCGAGTTGGATTAAGGTTCGCACTTTGGGGCATAGACCCTTAAGGGCATGTGCCGGATAACGGTCAATCCCCGATCCATAATCAAGTTATTGTATGTTTGGGCTCGGGATAATCGAACCCTTGGGTTCGGCTTGGGCGAGAATAAGATTTCGAACCCTAAGTGTATTGATCCTTAGGCTCTTTTTAGATCGGGCCGTTATGGCCTCTAAAATATGGCTATTATTCTTCTTTTTTGGCTTAAAAGACTTAGTAAAAAAAATTTATGCCTTAGCATGTATTTTTTATCCATTGGGTTTTTTGAGGGCCCGATGCCAATTAAGACCCCCTTTTTAGTCGTTTTGTGAGGGATAGCCTTTTAACTAATTTTTTCAAAGTATTTTAAGGCCTATTGCTTATTGCGGGGTTCGAACGTCTCCGAGGTGTTCTTTCAGCCGTAGCCCTCGCGTATGCCTCTTGGACTTATTCCCCGATAACATTTTGTACTTGTTCGAAATGTCAGTCCTGAGTACAATGGCCTTGGCCTATATGTCGAGGGGTGCCTCTTTGAGGTCTTTCGAATACTAGTTTAGATAACTCGAATGTGTTAAATGTCGATGACAGTCCCCGAGTATTTGAGGTGTATATGTGTTTAGCCCTTGAGCCATTTCTTACAAAATCACAAGTATGGAGGTCTTATAGTAGCAAATTTCTTTGAGACACAAAGCATTTGATATAGAAAGAACGCTTCTTTGAATAATTCATACATGCATACATGTTTTGCCATTGGGACTCGACTATTCTATATGGACATGATTCATCAAACCGTTTGGCCCATTATAAGGTTTTCCTATCGAGACCTTTTTTGGCGTGAAGTATTTTTCTTAAAAATATAACCTTCGAGGGTGATACCCTCCAGTATTCGAGGTTGATTGAAAAGAAGCCTTGGATACTGTTGAATTTTCCTTAGGTAGGACATATTGGTTGCCTCATTAAAAACCTCACCAGAAAAACCAATTTCGGTTAAATCCGATCTAAGGAGAAAAGAGTGCAATGCGTGCTTTAAAATCTAAGGTCTTTGTGTAAAAGATTTTTCTCAGCGTCTTTGATCGAACATCTACAATAAGTTAGTATCAAATACAAAAGGAAAAAGGGAGAAAATCATACCTCAGCAGTAATATCGTCTCAGTAGTGATACATTCAAATTGTTTGGCAATTGTCTGCCCTCCATTGTGCTGAGTTTGTATGATCCCTTTCCGATGACGCCGATAACTCAATCTGGCCCTTCCCTATTTGGGCCTAGTTTTCCTTTGTTTGGGTCTCGAGTATTGAGGGTGAATTTCCTTGGAACTAAGTCCCCGATTTCGAAGTGGCAAAGGTTGGTTCTTTTATTGTAATATCTCTTTATTCTTTGCTTCTATGTAGCCATCCGAACAAGTGAAGCTTCTCATTTTTCATCCAATAGTTTGAGGATAGTATTCATAGCCTCGTGATTTGATTCCTCCATTGCATGTCAAAATATAGCACTGTGTTCCTCGACTGGAATTAAAGCCTCGGAACCATATACTAAGGAGAACAGGGTTTCCCTCGTGCTGGACTTCGATGTCGTTCGATATACCCAAAGAACTTCGGGTAGAACTTCTCTCCATTTCCCCTTGGCGTCGTTCAACCTTTTCTTTAAGTTTTAAATGATAGTCTTGTTTGTCAATTCGGCCTATCCTTTTCCGTTCGGGTGACACGATGCTGATATGATCCTTTTTATTCTGTGTTCTTTGAGGAACTCCGTTACCTTACTGCCAATGAATTTCTTCTCGTTGTCGCATGAATTTTGGCAGGTATCCCGAATCGGCACACGATATGGTCCCAAATGAATTCTATAACTTCTTTTTCTCTAACCTTTTCGAAGGCCTATGCTTCTACTCATTTAGAAAAGTAGTCAGTCATAACAAAATGAAATTAGATTTACCTGGGGCCATTGGCAGAGGGTCGGCGACGTCCATCTACCATTTTATGAATGACCATGGGGATAGGACTAAATAAAGTTGCTCTTCGGGCTGATGAATCATCGGTGCAAATCTTTGACATTTATCACATTATTGAACAAACTCCTTGGTATGCTTTTCCATGTTAGCCCAGTAATACCCTACTCTAATGATTTTGTGAATCAAACACTCTGTGTCGTAGTGGTTTCCACAAGTGCCTTTGTAAATCTCTCGTAAAACATAATTGGTGTCCCTGGCCCTAAGCATACCGCCAATGGTCCATCAAATGTCTTTCTATATAGTATTCCCTCTTCACCCATTATATACCGAGCAGCTTTGGTTTGTATGGCCCTTGACTCTTTATGGTCCGACAGGATATTTCCAATCTTTAAGTATTCAACATATTTATTCCTCCAATCCCAAGTCGTACTTGTAGAGTTTATCTCGACATGACCCTTCTCGACCATGGATCTCGATAATTGGATGACAGTCCCCCGGATAATATTATCCTCCTTCACTGACGATCCCAGATTTTCAAGTGCATCGGCCTCGCTGTCTTATTCTTGAGGTTTGTGAACCATAGCACACTCCTTGAAGCGTTGAAAAGTCACTTGTAGCTTGTCCAAATACCTTTGCATTCTATCCTCCCGAACTTTGAATCTCTTATTTACTTGGTTCACCACCAATAAAGAGTCTCGCTTGGCTTCAATGACCTCTGCCCCCAAGCTTTTAGCTAGCTCGAGACCTGCAATCATGGCCTCATACTTTGCCTCATTTTAGTCAACCTAAAAGTATTGATAGATTGCCTGATAGTGTTACCTGTGGGTGGCTTCAAAATGAAGCATAGCCCAGACTTCTTCACATTAGAAGCACCTTCTGTGAAAAGGTTCTATACCCCTGATGGTGTACCTGATTTTAACAAGAGTTCCTTTTTAACTTTGGGTACGAGTGTTGGCGTGAAATCGGCCATGAAGTCTACTAAAATTTGAGACTTGATGGCCATTTGGGGTTGATACGCAATATCGTACCCACTAAGTTCGACGACCCATTTGGAAAATCGACCTGAAAGTTCAGGCTTGTGCAAAATATTACGAAGTGGTAAGTGGTTAACACACTTATAGGGTGACATTGAAAGTATGGTTTCAACTATATAGAAGTGCTTATTAGTGCGAGTACTAATTTTTCTAAGTGTGGAGATCTAGTTTCTGCTTCCCCTAAGGTTTGACTTACATAGTAGACGGGAAATTGTGTACCTTGGTCTTCTCGAACTATGAAACCACTTACCGCAATTTCCAATGCTTCTAAATATAAGTAGAGTTTCTCATCTGCCTTCAAGGTGCGAAGTAATGGTGGGCTCGATATGTATCGTTTCAATTCCTCTAATGCTTATTGACAGTCCGGGGTCCATATGAAATCATTCTTCTTCTTAAATAGAGAGATAAATGTGTGGCTTCAATCCAATGAGCTCGAGATAAATCAACCTAAAGTAGCTATCCGCCCAGTTAGCCTCTGCACGGCTTTCACATTGTCCATGATTTTGATGTCTTCAATGGCCTTTATTTTATCGGGGTTTATCTCAATCCCCTGATTTGACAACATGAAGCCTAGGAACTTGCCCTAGCAAACCCCGAAAGCACATTTCTAGGGGTTGAGTTTCATGTTATATTTCCTCAAAATCTCGAACGTTTCTTGCAAATGAGCCAAATGGTCCTCTGCACGCATGGGCTTAACTAGCATGCCATTAAAATAAACTTCCATTGACTTACCTATTTGTTCTTCAAACATCTTATTTACTAGGTGTTGGTAAGTAGCTCCTGCATTTTTTAGCTTGAAGGGCATTACATTATTACAATATGTTCCATACTTAGTAATAAATGAGGTATTCTCGTGGTCTTCCGGGCTCATCTAAATTTGGTTGTACCTGGAATAGGAGTCGAGAAAGGTAAGGATCTTATGGCCAGCCATGGTATCGATCATGCGATCAGTGTTATGCAGTGGAAAAGAGTCTTCAGGACATGCCTTTTTCAAATCCTTGTAATCTACGCACATTCTAAGTTTGTTCCCCTTTTTAGGGACTACGACTACATTGGCTAACCATTTAGGCTATTTTACCTCCCGAATGGACCCTATTTTATGAAATTTAATTACCTCATGCTTTATGAATGCATGCTTTACCTCGGACTGAGGCCTTCTCTTTTGCTTCACTGGTTTAAACCTGGGGTCGAGGCTTAGCTGGTGTGTTGTTATCTCTGGCGGGATCCCTGTCATGTTTAAATGGGACCAAGCAAAACAATCCACGTTATCGATAAGAAATTGAATAAGTTTTTTCCTGAGTTTAGGGATTAACCCCGTTTCTAGGTATACCTTTCACTCAGGCAGCTACTCGATCTATATAACCTGTTCCAGCTCCTTGACTGTTGATTTTGTGGCGTCAGAGTCATCGGGTACAATAAAGGTTCGAGGAGTTAGAAAGTCCTCTTCTTCTTATTCTATCTCCTGCTTTCCCAGTTCGGTCGAGGATGGTAATTGTGATTGCTATTTGATTTTTTGTTTACCTTTAATGCTCGATCTTTCCAAGGTTGATAACGTTGATATTGGTATTACCTTATTAACTACAAACATTTCCTTTACAACATGCTTCTCCCCGTATACTATTTTAATGCCATCCAACGTCGGAAATTTCATCATTTAGTAAAGAGTCGAAGGAAATGCCCTCATGTGGTGATTCCAAGGCCTCCCAAGTAGGGCATTGTATCTCATGTCTCCCTTTATCATGTGGAACTTGGTATCTTGAATGGTTCTGAAAACCCTTACTTGTTTCACTAGCCATGTTGAAGCCGTTTAAGACCTGAGATGCGGAAACAATTTGATCTTGTAGGCTGAATTGCTCCATGACCCTCGATCGGATGATATTTGCCGATCTACATAGGTCCACTAAAACACGCTTAACATGAATTTTATTTAGTAAGATAGTGTTGGCCAAATAATAGGTGAAGTTTTGAAGAATGGCAAAAGAACTCAGTTTTGGACCAGGTCTATCTTGTGAAGCACAGTCATGATCAATCTATACATGTGAGATGCACGTGAAGGAGATAAGTCCTACTGATAAAGCAACAATATTTACTGATCTGATCAAAAAGGTTGAATGTTAGATAAGGAGAGAAAGTCTCCTTATATGAAGAGAACACAATCCAGGATAAAGATAGTTTTAGAGTTTGATGTCATCAAGAAATCTTCTGCGATAGAAGAGTAGCAACTGAGTCCAAACCAAACTCTGATTACTGACCCATTAAATAATAGTGATTGTGCTCCTTTACATGTATTGCAAATACGCAGAAGTTAAACTAAATTGAGAGCAAAAGAGCAAGCCAATTTTGCAAGCTATTTATGTAAGATTTGAGTGTGCACTTCTAAAGATACTTGAACGAGATAGAAGAATCAGTTCCATTGTGTCTTTCTTTTATTCTAGTTCAATTGTAGTAGGTGGTTTAAAGTTATACCTTTTAGCTTTCATAGAAGCAATTGTATTAGATACTTAGACTGTTCTAGTTATAGCTAATTTGACGTTGTTGCAACAGTTGAGGCCATGCGCCATAACGAGATTAGAGTTAATCCTTAGGTTTACAAAGAGTTGTTGTAAATGCTATTTTGGCTCAGTGATTTTGGTGGAAGTTTGGGAAAATCCTACTGAGTAGTAGGTCGTGGTTTTTTTACCATTTGAGCCAGGTGTATTCCACATAAAATATCTATGTTCGTTACTTTCGGTATTTGTTATTCCTCACATAGTAGTAATTAGAACACCGAGAAGAACCGGGTTATTCTATAGAGTAGTTAAGAAAAAATTGGGTACCACACAAATCACCCTCCTCTCTTGTGTGGCATTGAAGCTTAAAACATCAACTGGTATCAGAGCTGGTTATCCTTGAAGAGGCTAACACCTTAGGAATAGATCAAGATGAGTGCACCATGTGGAAACTAGGAAAGGTAATCCACTGCTAGGCCTCCACTCTTCAATGGTCAGTACTATTCCTGGTGGAAGAACAGGATGAGAGATCATATCATAGGAGAGGACTATGAACTCTGGGATATAGTCACTAATGGCCCTTTGGCAACTACAAAGAAGAATAAGGAATGAGTGGATGTGCCAAAGACAAGAGCCGACTGCACTGCTGAAGATTTGAAGAAATGGGAGAAGAATGCCAAAGCCAAGAAATGGCTTGTGTGTGGACTAGGTCCAGATAAGTACAATAGGATTCAAAGTTGTACTACTGCAAAGGAAATATGGGACACTTTACAAGTGGCTCATGATGGAACTCTTCAAGTAAAGAGATCAAGAGGAACACTACTATACTCTCAATATGAGAACTTCAGTATGAAAGAAGGAGAATCTATTCAGGAGATGTACATATGGTTCACAATACTAACAAATGAACTTAAATCTCTTAGTAGAATTATACTTGAAGAAGATAAGGTTGAGAAATTCTTGACAAGAGTCTTACCAGTGACTTGGGAAGCAAAATCATTGCTATTCAGGACTCAAAGAACATTGCTACCCTCAAGCTGGATGAACTGATTGGAAACCTCACTACCTATGAACTAAGAAGGCAAACCATGAAAATGGACGCACCCAAAAAGGAAAGAAGTTTGGCTCTCAGAATAGTTGAAGGTGTAATCTAGAGGATGATGAAGTAGCCGTGATCACTAGAGATTTCAAAACGTACCTGATGAGAGGAAAGGGTTCTTTAAGAGGTACAACCTTCAATAAACCTAAGGCTCCTGAGAAATAGACTAATGAGGGCTGCTGAAAATGTGGTAATACTGATCATATGATTAAGAATTGTCCTCAATGGGAAATTGAGTGGAAGAAGGAAAGGGCTGAACGAAGGAATAGGAAGAAAGAACAATTTCAACCCAAAAAAACAAAGGACCAACAAAGGCTATGGTTGCTGCCTGGGGAGAAACATCAGATGAAGACTCAGAAGATGAAGTAGGAGATGAATAAGTAGTTATGACCATCAGAGATTCAAATGATGAACAAGAGGTTAGTGTCCTTCATCTCAAAGACAAGATTAAATTCCTATCTAAAGAAAGGTTGTCTAAACTATTGCTAGACTTCATTGATGAGTCTGAAATAATTAAAATTAAGAAAAAGGAATTGTCTAGGGAATGTGTAATCCTAAAAGCCAAGTGCAAGAATCTAGAATCTAGGGCTAATGAGAGTGACAGTAAAAATGCTGAGTTGAAGAACTAGGTTCTTGAACTTGACACCAGTGTCCTAGAACTTAGGTCTGAGAACTTAAAATTGAAACTAGGAACATGTAAGAAGAAAGATGATCACACTCATCTCACTCTAGAAGAATAATTGTGAAAAATGAAGGATGAGATGTATAAGAAGGATGAGCAGATAAAAGCCTTAAAAGAAGATCTAGGGAAGGTAAAATATGAACTAGATAGAACTTGCAAATGGAACAAAGCTTCTGATGTACTTCCTAGCTACAAGAATATCACAACAGCAACAAAAGAGGACTTGGCTATGGTACTCAAACACCCAAGTGGGATCCTAAAAGCAAGTACCTCACTCTTCCTGAGAACAAAATCTACACACATTGTGGCAAGACTGTTCATTACAAAAATGAATGTAATGCAAAAGAAAAGGCTAGTCGAAAGAAAAAAGCTTTTGTTCAGGAGAAAAATAGGTTGCCTGGGTAGGCTAAAAGGAATTTGATTTATCCCTTTGCCTATAGAAAGGGACCTAAACTAGTTTAAGTTCCTAAGACTAACCCCTGATTTCTTTTTGTAGGCCCAAGTGAAGGGAATTAGCCAAATATGGTACATGGATAGTGGCTGCTCAAAAGACATGACTGGAAGCAAGAACCAGTTCCTTTCACTTGAGGACCTAAAAGGAGGTAATATCTCCTTTGGAAATAGGAAGAAAGGTGAAATTATTGGGGTTGGAAAGGCAGGTAAGACAGACTCACATTCCATTGAGAATATCTACTTGATAGATGGCTTAAAATACAGCCTAATTAGTATGTCACAACTGTGTGACAGAGGTAATCTTGTAGCATTCACCTCTACAAAATGCTTTGTGATCAACCTTACCACTGAGAAGATTGTTTTGCAAGGAAAAAGAGTGAACAATATTTACATTGTAAATTTGTCTACTCTTTCAGAAAATGAACTCGCATGCCTAAGTGTTTTGGATAATGATCCCCTCCTATGGCACAAAAGACTTGGTCATGCTAGTCTGAATCAGCTAAACAAATTAGTATCTAAGGACGTGGTGATAGGCTACCTAACATCATGTTTAAGGAAGACAAAATTCGTGAGGCTTGTTCAGGGGGGAAGGAGGTAAGATCATCCTTCAAAAACAAGAAAATGGTAAGCACAACCAAGTCGTTGGAACTAGTTCATATGGATCTCTGTGGTCCAATGAGAACCTTGAGCAGAGCTGGAAAGAAATATGTGATGGTGCTAGTTGATGATTATTCTAGGTTTACCTGGGTACTATTCTTAACATCTAAAGATGAAGAATTTGACATGTTTACTGCTTTATTAGGAAAACTCAGAAACAATTAGCTAATCAAGTTTCATCCATAAGGTCTTATCATGGAACTGAATTTTAAAATGCTAAGTTTGCTGAATTTTGTAATGAGGATGGTATAGATCATAGCTTATATGCCCATAGGACTCTTCAAAAAAAATGGAGTAGTTGAAAGAATGAATAGGACCCTTGAAAACATGGCTAGCAATAGAACATGGGAGAAACATCTAGCAGAAACCAGATGATTGTGAAATCTCACAAGTATCAAAGTTCTCATCCTATTGAGAACATATTTAATGATCCAACATCTGGATTCAAAACTAGATCACAATTAAAGAATCTGTGTGCTTTTGATGCCTTTCTATCTCTTGTTGAACCTAAAAATGTTGTTGAGGCTTTATAGGATATAGATTGGGTGAATGCAATGCAAGATGAACTCAATCAGTTCGAAAGAAGTCAAGTTTGGCATCTAGTTCCAAGACCCAAGGACAGATCAATTATTGGTACAAAATGGGTCTTCAGAAAAAAACTAGATGAAGATGGAAAAGTTACAAGAAACAAGGCGAGACTGGTGGTCCAAGGTTACAGCCAAGAGGAAGGCATAGATTATGATGAGACTTTTGCTCCAATTGCAAGACTAGAGGCAATAAGATTCCTCATAGCCTTTGCGACACACATGGAATTCACTCTTCATCAGATGGATGTCAAAAATGCCTTCCTGAATGGCTACCTAAAAGAAGAAGTATTTGTGAAACAACCTCCAGGGTTTGAGAGCAAGAAATGTCCTGAGCATGTGTACATATTAGATAAGGCTCTCTATGGACTCAAGCAGGCTCCAAGAGCATGATATGAATGACTGTCCAAATTCCTGCTTGAACATGGCTACAAAAGAGTTAAAATTGACAGTACCTTATTCTTAAGGGAAAAAGGTAAGGATCTCCTTGTGGTACAAATATATGTTGATAAATAATCTTTAGGGCCACAACTGATAAGCTAAGTATGGATTTTGCAAAACTAATGGGGAGTGAGTTTGAAATGAGTATGATGGGTGAGCTTAACTTCTTCATAGGCTTACAGATCAAGCAAGTCTTAATGGAACCATGATCCATCTACAGAAGTATGCAAAAGAGCTAACCAAAAAGTTTAAAATGGAAGAATCAAAAGAAATAGACACACCCATTGCAACTGCCCCTAAATTAGACACTGATGAACATGGTTCATCAGTTGATCAAAAGTTGTATAGGGGTATGATTGGTTCACTCTTGTATCATATTGCCAGCAGACCTAACATTATTTTTAGTGTAGGGCTTTGTGCTCGCTTTCAGGCTAATCCGAAAGAGTGTCACTTGACTGCTGTTAAGAGGATACTAAGATATTTGAAAGGCACAATTAATCTGTATCTTTGGTATCCTAAAGGTAGTAATTTCAATCTAGTAGGATATGCTGATGCTGATTTTGCATGTTTCCTTGTGGATAGGAAAAGCACCTCAGTTATGGCTCATTTTTTTGGTTCATGTCTTGTATCATGGGCCACTAAAAAGCAAAATGCAGTGGCCTTATCCACTGTTGAGGCTGTATATGTTGTTGCTACATCTTGTTATGCTCAATTGTTATGGATTAAATAGCAGCTGGTAGATTTTGGAATTGAAGTTGGTTTCATTCCTGCATTCTATGATAACACTAGTGCTATAAGTATGACAAATAACCCTGTTCATCATAAGAGGACTAAGCACATAGATGTTAGACACCACTTCTTGAGAGATAACTGTGAGAAAGGATTGATCTCTATAGAATTTTGTGCTACTGATAAATAAATTGTTGGCATCTTCACTAAAGCACTAAGTAGAGAAAACTTTGAGAGGAACATATTAGAATTAGGGATGATTAAGATCACCTAATAGGTCCAGTTCAGAATGCATTATGAGAAAAAAAATTGAAAAATGAAAAAACAAATTGGCTAGGAATTCTGAACTTGTGTAAATATCTAGATTAATTCTTACAAATTGGCTAGGAATTCTGAACTTGTGTAAATATCTAGATTAATTCTTACTCAGCTTCTTACTTTAATTACTATACTCTTGTGACATGTGTTTGTATGACTCACTGATCTCCTACAATATTTGCTCTATTATGGCATTTGAGGCATGTTCAAGAGAGTTCTAAATGAAGAACCTGGTTCATCAGTATGGGCTCATATGAAAGCTCAGGTATGTTTTCTATACTCAACATAATTAGAAAGATTAATAATTAAATCATCAGCAAAAGTCCTATACCTGTCAAATTTCTAGAAAATTCTATCCGTTAGCAGTGAACCAGTTCCATCTATCTAGAACTCTAAACTGTAATTTTTGTCTAATATCTAGGGAAGCCAAATAGATCATTTAGAATCAGGAATTTTAGGTTGATTAGACTCCTATTTGACCACTGTAAAAGGCTTCTGTTACTCATTAAATGTATAATTTACTTTAAATACACATCAATTCTACAGCCTTCATCATAGATCCAAACCGTCAAAAAATTATCTTCACTATCACCTGCTCTCTTTTCCAAAATTCCCAAACTCTTTCAATAAATCGACTATCATGTGTAACCCTCAAAACAACCCTGGCTCTCCTCCTCCACCATATTCCTCAAATTCATCCTCACCTAATCCCCCAAGTGTATCCCCAAAACCTAGACTACGAAGCCAGAAAATTTTACTCGAAAGACAGTAGCATCTAGCGCTTTGAGAAAGGCTTTAAACGAATGGTTGATAGCAAGACAAATGAAGAAAAGCCAAGCTCCAAATTTCGACTCCAGCTTCGAGTCTGAATCCTATCAATTAGTGATTGATGAGGAAGGACATGGGTTTTTTAACTCTGAGAAGACTCAAGAATCTCCTACTGAGGTAAGTTCAGCTGTGATTAAAAACTTAGAGACTAGGTTTGTTCTGATTGGACCAATTAGGGATGTTGAGTTTCCTAAGAAACGTAGGAGTGGAGGTACAAAGAACTATGAAAAAAAAATGAGAGAGGGTGCATGCGGTAAATAGAGGGGAATTGGGAATAGTGTAGTACCTGCTATTTATGGGGTTGAACATAAAGGGGTAGAAGCGAGTGGCTTGAAGTCAGGGGGAAGTGGTTCGGGGGAAGCTGCTAAGGGGTTGGTTCATTTGAGCAAACATAGAAATGAACATGTTTTATCTAGTAAAGAGACCTTGGCTGATCTATTGAAAAAGGTTGGGGCAAGCTATGACTCAAAGAAATGTAGAACTTCTATAACAAAAGCCCCAAATGCCCCTAAGCCTTCCAAGAAAAGAAAGGCTTTATCCCCAATACCTACTGCCTCTTCAGTGCCTAAGGGTAGAGCCACAAGAAGCAGGCCAAAATAGAGTGAAGCTGATCTACAAAAGTCCTTAGAAGAAAGTAAGAAAAAGAAAATGGATAAGGGAAAGAGAAAGATTGCAGAATCCTTAGAGGCTGTTGAGGAAGAGGAGATGGAACTGGTCTATCAAGAAAGGGGTACAATAGTGGAGTTTCCTACCCCCAAGCCCAAAAAGCCCAAGACTTCCTCCAAGAAGTCTTCCTCTGTGTTTAAGGCTGTTGAAACTTCACTGGCCAAGAGGACAAGATCTGCAGTGAAAACTAAACAAGCAAAATTTTTTGATGATGAATAATAAAGTGGAGAAGAAAAAAAATGAATCTGAGAAGGAGTAGGACAGGTTTGCCATGTTTGGCGGAAGGAAAATCTTGAAGGGAAGACTGTTGAAAGACCTAGAGAAACTAGGAATGATTATGTTGGTAGATACCTTAGCATCTCAGGGGTAGAAGGACATGGTCCTTCAGATGGATGGTAGGCTTGCCAGGAATGAGCTGATTGAATTCATGGAAAATTTTGTGGTTAAGAATGGCATAGTTAGAAGACAGGTGAAAGGAGTTCAAGTGTAGTTTGATGCATAGAAACTGGGAGAGATTCTGATATACCCTCTGAAGGGTTTGATGACTATACAAGGAAAAGGTGGCGTTGCCTAGACTCCATCCCTACTGCCTTTGAAATCACCAAAAGGTTTTGTGATTTAGCATAAGTGAATGAAGCCCGGGCTGTGCAGAAGAGTGAAATGAGGCCTGAGCACAAGGTTGTGTTTGAATTTGTCAACAAGTGCTTATTGCTCAAACAAGAGAGAAGGCACATTGCTAATTACATGGATCTGGTCCTTATGGAGTACCTGGAGAGAGGAACACAAATAAATGTCATAAATGGCTCCAAGGCTCATGCTACTATATATGGCTTCATACTAACCACAATTCTGGATAGGTTGGATGTGCCTTTGAAGAAATGGGAAATGACCTCAAGGAAGGAATACTTTGGTTTGAAGAAATGGGAAATGACCTCAAGGAAGGAATACTTTGGCATCAATACTCTACTTGCTTGTGAACATCCCGTCAATGCCATCCCAAATGAACCTGAATCATCCCAGAGGACACCCATCAACAGCAAGGTTAGTAGTCTTGTTCAGGAATATGCAGCGAAGGATACTGAAATAAAAAGGCACAAGGCATGTGTGGTTGAAGTGGAAGCTGAGAGGGATGGTCTCAGATCTGAGCTTGCCAAAGAAAAGGAGAATAATGATGGAATTCTTCAGAACATATTGAATCTTCTCCAAACCCAATCCCAACCCTCTAGTTCCTTCAAGCCTTAGGACTCCTAAATCATGTCTCCTGCACTTTTTTTAGTACCCACAATGACCCAGATTAGGGATGTTTCTATCTTTCTATTTTTTTGCTCATGGTTGAATGTTTTTCTTTCTTTTTGTGGATTTTTGGTGGAAACATTTATCTATCAATGACAATTGTTATTTTCTCTTGTTCAATGATTATTCTGACCTTAATAGTTTAAATATATTTGTTAGATTACTGATAATTACACCATGATTACATTTGCAGTTACCCTAATGGCTATGAGTATTTATTAAAATTTGGGATTCATATTATGTATGCAACTCTTCGATGATGCCAAAAGGGGGAAGAGATATTGGGCTTTACATATTCTGAAATAAGTGATGTTTATATCCTAATTAACCTGGTCCTTGATGATAAGTGAATTTTCTAAGTTTAATATTAATGGTTAAGCTAAGTTCTTGCAGGGTTCGAGTCAGTAAAACACACAGGGTTTGTCATCATCAAAAAGGGGGAATTTGTTGGCCCAAGAACAGGTAAAGTTTTGAAGAATGACAAAAGACCTCAGTCATGGACCAGGTCCATCTTGTGAAGCACAGTCATGATCAAACTATACATGTGAGATGCACGTGAAGGAGATAAGTCCTACTAATAAAGTAGGAATATCTCCTGATCTGATCGAAAAGGTTGCATGTTAGATAAGGAGATAAAGTCTCCTTATATGAAGAGAACACAATCCAGGATAAAGATAGTGTTAGAGTTTGATATCATCAAGAACTCTTCTACGATAGAAGAGCAGCAACTGGGTCCAAATCAAACTCTGATTACTAACCCATTAAATAACAATGATTGTTCTCCTTTACAGGTATTGCACATACGCAAAATTTAAACTAAATTGAGAGCAAATGAGCAAGGCGATTTTGCAAGCAATTTATGTGAGATTTGAGTGTGCACTCTTGAAGCTACTTGAACGAGATAGAAGAATCAATTCCATTGTGTCTTTGTTTTATTCTAGTTCAATTGTAGTATGTGGTTTAAAGTTTTACCTTTCAGCTTTCATAGAGACAATTGTATTAGGTACTTAGAGTGTTCAAGTTACAGCTAACTTGAAGTTGTCGCAATAGTTGAGGCTGTGTGCCACAACGGGATTAGAGTTAATCCTTAGGTTTACAAAGAGTTTTTTTAAATATTGTTGGCTTAGTGATTTAGTGGAAGTTTAGGAAAATCCTACTGAGTAGTAGGCCGTGGTTTTTTCACCTTTTGAGCCAGGTGATTTTCGCGTAAAAATATCCGTGTTCTTTACTTTTTGTATTTATTATTTTGCAAACAGTAGTAATTGGAATTCCTAGAAGAACCAGGTTCTTTTATAGAGTAGTTAAGCAATAATTGGGTACCGCACAAATCACCCCCTCTTGTGTGGCATTGAAGCTTAAAATAGCAGATATAAATTACCATACCATCGTTGTGTGGTTGACAAATGCCTTCTTCTTCCTCATCGTTGAATGATAAGGAACCCTCGGGCATATAATCTCGAGTCCACTTCACCTAGAAATCGACACCTTAGTGTGTTTGTGTCACACCCCAAATCTGGGAAGGCGTGGCTGGCACCCGGTGACGTAGTGGCCCGAGCGAACCACTTTGTATCATTCATTCCTTTTGTAACTATCATGGGCCAAAATGGTCATAACTCATAATGTATAATTGTAAGTGGGTAAATGTTATATCAATGAACCATCATTCACAAAACATGAATACATATGGGTCGTCAAAGCCTCTGACTTTGACATACTATATCTAATAAATATGTGTCTACGAAGCCTCTAAGATTATTTGACATAAAATAGGACAAGGTACCCGCCAACCCATAAATCTGTAGCAAAACTCTGACATGATAACTTATAGACTCGGCTGTACTCCGAATGAGGTAGAGTCTTACCGATCCTTCACTGAATGCTAACCTTTTCTACTGTGGGGGCTCGTTAAACTGATTATTTATACCTGTAGGCATGAATGCAACGTCCCCAAAAAAAGTACATCAGTGCGAATAATGTACCGAGTATATAAGGCAAAACTAAAACATAACAGTAAGAAATTAATTAAGTACATGGAAGAAACATGGAGTAAAGGACTCAACCTATAAGTCTGGATAGCTCTATAAATCATAAAATATTTATAGTATCATGCATATGCGTATAAAATTCCATGTAATGCAAAGGTTTGTACGCACATAACATCATAAGGCCTCTGATAGATCTTAAACACTCTTGCCTTATGGTTTGATGATCTAACAAACTTACTGCTCAGAACCAGTTAGAGAACATGACCTACTTGGATTGCTGCAAGCGTTGATGGATTTCAGCTAAAGATGAATTACTACAGCTTCAAGACATAGGAACCAAACAAGTACCAGATACTTTTTTGGTTTCCTCGTAGCAGTACAAAGTCATTTAGAAACAGCTGGAAACGAAGTGACCGATGACACTGTTTCTGCCACACTGCACCACACTGTCAGCCCACTCATTCTCTAACCAAACAAAGTACTCAACATCATTTCAAGTGATGTGATCAAGATGTACCAAATGGCTTTATAAAAAAACATCACTGGAAGGTTTCTGTTTCTCATTCAAGCCTCTAGCATAAATAGAAAATCATTCTCTCAAGCTTGAAGAATAAGGTTGAACACCACTACGGACCAGTTCCTAAAAGATTGATTATTGTTGTCCTAGTTGAGTTATAACCGTTTTATTGTACTTACTATATCTCCTAAAGTCCTTACTTAGAAGAATACTGATTAGGAATTCTCAAGTAAATCCGTAAACTCATTGAGTTTATGTTGTGACTAGATTTACTCATAAGGAAAAGTCTTTGTAATCGTAGAGTTACAAAGTGGCTTGTGGTAACAGCACCACATGTTAGGAAAAGCCTTTGTAACTAGGATAGTCACAAAGTGGCTTGTGGTAAAGGTACTTTTTTCAACAAGTTAGTTGAGTAAATACTTTGTAGTCGGAAGTATTGTAAAGTGGCTTGTAATTGGTAAGATTACAAGTTAGTGAAGTTAAAAGCCTACAGTGTAGGTCGTGATTTTTTGATCCCCTTATGCGGTATTTTACCACATAAAAATCCTCTCCCTAGTTTACTTACTGCTTTACTAAGTACTCTCAGCACAAACTTGTAAAGGACCAGGTACTCTACAATTTGGTGGACCCATACAAACTAACAATTGATATCAGAGCGAGTTCCTCCTATTAGGATTACACCTAGGAAAGATTCTAATGGCAGCTCCACTAAAGTTTGAAGAAAGTCAATATTTATACCACCCACCCAAGTTTGATGGAAAATGCTATTGGTGGTGGAAAGCTAGAATGCATGATTTTATCATGGTTAAGGATTGTAAGCTTTGAGATGTCATTTGCGATAGTACGTTTGTTCCAATCAAGGTACTAAATGAATATCCATTTTCAATAAAAAAGACTAGCAGACAATACACTAAAGCAGACAAGAAAGCGGTGGAGAAGAATTTTCGTGCCAAGAAAATTCTAGTATATGGTTTGGGACCTGAAGAGTACGACATAATCTCTACATGCGACACTACCAAAGAAATATGGGAGGCTTTGCAAATAGCTTATGAGGGAATGACACAAGTAAAACAAGATAAATCTAATACTGGTGATAGTTCTACGATGGCAGTTAAAGGTGGGGAGATTGGATACGACTCAACGCTTACTTTGATGGCTCAATCTAACAATGATGAAGACAATGGCAACGAAGAAGTAAACTTCAGGGATTTTCAAAAAAATCTGAAATCCTATTCTCCTAAAAAACTCATGTGCTTAGCTGATGTTTTAATTACTGCCATTTGTAGTCTTGTAACGAAGAATCTAAACATACTAGAGAAGACTTAGTGGCTGCAATTACTGATTAAAGGAAAACCATTGAAATTCTTAGAAAAGAAAAGATTGATCTCTTGGCAAAAACTAATGATCCAAGGGAACTAATAGTAAAACCGTTAACTAAGTCAAAACCTGAAAGCTCTGAAAGCGGAAAATAGATAGTTAATGAGGAATATTTTAGGCTTGAAGATGAGATGAAGGACTTGAAATGTAGGATGGGTGCTGAAATTGAGAAAAATGAGCTTCTCCAATCTAATCTAGAAAAAGTAATGAATGATCTTGAAAGGTCTCTAAAGTGGACTACCACTGCTTTGTTCACTAATGATAGTGAAAAAGGGTGGTGAGCAGGGTTCCCAAGGAAGAAAGCTCCTTACAAACCTCAGTATAAGAGTGCCAATGCATTTGATAACTGGCCTCGTACCCAATGTGGGAACACTGGGCACTCCATGGAAGGTATCCAAGCCAAGATTCAATTAGTACCAAAAGATAAAGTGGTTGCTGAAACTGTGACCACAAAAGAGGGACCAGGTTCTACTCACAGAAAATGCACATTACCTGCATGGACTAAGAGAGCTCTTATTCATCCTCTTGGTTACTACAAGGGATCCAAACTTGTGTGGGTTCCTAAATCTAACTCCTAATTTCTTGTGCAGGTAATAGTGAAGAGAAATAGTCAACAATGGTTCATGTATAGTGGGTGTTCAAGCCATATGACTGGGAACACCGCAGACTTTTTTTCACTAAAAGCCCTGCAAGGAGGGAGTGCATCCTTTGGTAATGGCAAAAAAGGGTACATTCTTGGAGTTGGAGAAGTCGGGAAGTCACTCGCTCACTCTATTGAAAGTGTGTACTATGTTAATGGACTTAAATACAGTCTCTTAAGTGTCTCTTAAATTTGCAATAAAGGAAATAAGGTGGAGTTCTTGCAAAATATTTACAGTCGCTGACCTTGTGACTGGTGAAATAGTTCTGTTGGCCAAAAGATACAAGAATATCTATGTTGCAGATTTTGAATCTTTACAGAGTGATGATTTGAGTTTTCTGAAGGCGGTTGATGATGATGTTAAACTATAGCATAGAAGACTGGGCCATGCAAGCTTTTCCCTTCTAAACAAACTGATTCAGAAGGATCTGGTCCATGGTCTGCCTATTTCACATTTCAAAAGTCAAAAAGTCTGTGATGCATGTGCTAGAGGAAAACATGTAAAGTCCTCCTTTAAGTCAAAAAAAGATGTGAGCTCCTCAAAACCGCTTGAGCTCCTGCTTATGGATCTGTGTGGACCTATGAGGGTGCAAAGCATAGGAGGAAAGAGATACATTTTCGTGATTGTAGATGACTATTCCAGATTCACATGGCTTTGTTTCTCAGAACAAAAGATGAAATTATTGAAGTATTTGTGGCCTTTGTGAAGAAAATCTAGGTGAAGATGGAGTCTAGAGTTGTATGCATTAGATCAGATCATGGGACAGAATTTGACAATGTCAAATTTGATGAATTCCGCAATGAAAATGGCATCACTCACAACTGCTCAGCTCCCAGAACTCTACAGCAAAATGGAGTAGTAGAAAAAAAGAACAGAACTCTGGAAGAAATAGCAAGAACAATGCTGATTGACAGTGGACTTGCAACTATCAATAGTGCCTGCTACTTAGTGAACAGGTGCATGATTAGATCAAATTCTAAACAAGACCCCGTATGAACGGCTGAATGGAAGAAAGCCCAAGCTTACCTACCTATTAAAATTTGGATGAAAATGCTATGTTCTCAACAATAGAAATGATCAGCTTGGTAAATTCGATACCAAAAGCGATGAAGGGATATTTCTTGGCTACTCTTCACAAATCAAGGCTTACAAGATTTATAACAAGTGGACTCAATGTGTTGAAGAAAGTGTCCATGTTATTTTTGATAAATTTGTATATTAAAGATTTTGAAATAGCAATTTTGTCTTTATACATGCTTATCCATATACTAAAAACCATGGTATTGCTAAGGTCATAGTTTGCTATGTATAAGAATAGTACTAAATAAGGTGTATAACAAATACAAGTATTAGTTATACTTACGCTAAAAAATAATACCATACAAGAGATTATTAATACCAAAGCTAACACATATACTAAATTTGTCACGACCCAAAATGCTAACCTATCATGATGGAACCTATCATGGGACTAGGAAAGTCGACACCTTTCAAAAACACTTTGATATTTCATTAAAATTTAAGTCAAGATTTTTCATAATAGAAACTTCATAAAAGAGTTGAACTTAAAAAAAAAATCTAGAAAAAGATAGCCTGATATTGGGGTGTCACTAAGTCATGAGAATCTAAAGCTAGTCTAGAATTAGAGTTTTCAATATTCCACTAATGCAAAAATAGAAATAAAAGATAACAATGAAGGGAGAGACAAGATTTTCGGATGCCGGCAGCTACCTCGTATGTCTCGGATAGCCAACTGCGCACGAACTCAACAACCTCCACGACCGGTCTCACCTGAATCTGCATACAAGGTGCAGGGAGTAACGTGAGTACTTCCAACTCAGTAAGTAATAGAAACAAATAAGTACGTGAGTAGCAATGACGAGCTATGCAAATTCAATTTGTTTCAATATCTTCCAATAAGGAACAATCATGCTTTCAAAATTTAGTAGTTTAAGTCAAATCAGTTCTTGCTCAAGCAAACTAGATATCCTGACATTTGCACAACAATAAAAGGCAACAACTAAGTGCAATAAGTAATTGAAAGCAAGTACAACCTCTCAAGGCAAAAGTCATTCAGCTCATCTCAACAGCTCAATCACTCGGCTCTCAGCCCTCCGTACTCACACTCAATAGGTACCTCCGCTTACTGGAGTGTGTAGACTTCGGAGGGGCTCCGTCAGCCCACACACTATATCGCTGATGCGTGCAGCCCGATCCAATATATAAATAATCATAGGGCTCGTTGCGACGTGCAACCCGATCCAATATAGATAATTAGCTCGAAGGCTCGTTGTGGTGTGCAACCCCATCTAATATATTACATATATAGACTTTAGGCTCGTTGGGGCATACAACCTGATCCATATACACTCATGTATCTCACAGCTCAGCACTCAGGCCCTATCTCAGTCACCAACCTGACCTGACCCTCGGGCTCTCATAAAGCATATAATTCAGCCCAAACAGAGATAATAACATGTATCAATGATGAATAGGAAGGGACGGAGGTAAAATACGCATGTAATATTATCATGACTAAGAAAAAAATAGCAATTAGCAGTTAATTCAGCAAGTACACGACCTCACGAGTCTCAACAATGATATCATAAGGCCTAAACATGATTTCTAACCCGAAGAGTGGCCAATTTCCTCAAAAATAGAGGGAACACATAATAAACAATAGGCTAATCGATTCTATAGTCTCTTGGGACAGACCAAGTCATAATCCCAGTGCATGGCCACACGCCCGTCACATAGCATGTGCGTCACCTCTAAATAGCCATATGACACAAAATCTAGGGTTTCATAACCTCAAGACCAGATTTATAACTGTTACTTACCTCAATACAAGCAAATCTCTACTCTGCAATGCTCTTTCCTCTCGAATCGGCCTCTAAACTTCCCGAATCTAGCCATAAGCAGTACAATACCATTAATATGTGCTAAATGAATCAATTCCACAAGAACAACTACTACATTGGACTCAAACCCAAAAATTGGCTCAAACCCGGACTCCAAACCCACGTCTTGGAATCCGACAAAAGTCACAAAACCCGTAAGCCCATTCACTCACTAACCATACCAAATTTACTCAAATCCAACATAAAAATCTCCTTCAAAACCTCAAAATTCCATCTCAAGAACTCTTCCAATTTCCCCCTAACTTTTCACCCCAAATCACAATTTAAATGATAAAAATCAAGATATAATCATGGAATTTAATCAAAATCAAGTGAGAAACAATTACCCCAATCAAATCCCTAAAATTTCCTTCAAAAAATTGCCCAAATTTGTGGAATTCATTCAAAATCAAGTGAGAAAAAATTAACCCAAAAATGGGTTCAAACCCTCGATTTTGAAATTTAATACTACATGCCCAGATTCCTTCTTCGCAAAAACGACAACACCCTCGCATTCGCGTAGACCACTTGGACTGCCTCTCAAATTTACTCTTCACAAACACAAAGCTTTACCAGTTCATACAATCATGAAAGTGACCGCCCCTCGCGAACGTGTAGACCAAATTAATGGGGTTCCCAACAGCCTCTTCTCTTCTATGCGGACGCGATACTCCTCTCGCGTTCATGATGAACTCTACTCCTAAACCTTCGCAAACATGAAGAACAATTCTCCCTCAATCTCCAGATGCTCTTCACGAAGGCGAGACCTACCTCGCTAACGCGTAATAGGAAACCAGCAACAACAAAATTACAGCGGATCATCTATCTCTCAAAGGCCATAGTTGATCCGCTAAGCACCCGAAACTCACCCGACACCCTCAAGATCTTAACCAAACATACCAAAATTTCCCATAACATCATAGGAACTTAGTCAAACCTTCAAATCACTCAAAACGTCAAACACCAAATCACACTTGGATTCAAGCCTAAGGACTTCTAAACTTCCAAGTTCTACAAACGATTCCAAAACCTATCAAATTGCATCTGAATGACCTTAAATTTTTCACACAAGTTAGAAATGACACCACGTACCTACTCCAACTTTCGAAAATCCAATCCGACCCTGATATCAAAATTTTCACTTCTGGCAAAAATTTTAGCTTTTGCCAATTCAAGCCTATTTCTACCACGGTTCTCCAAATCACATTCCGGGTGCACTCCTAAGTTCAAATCACCTAATGGAGCTAACATAACCATAAAAATTCAAATTCGAGATCATTTACACATAAGTCAAAATCCGGTTAACTTTTCCAACTTAAGCTTCCAAATAAGACATTATGTGTCTCAATTCACTCTGAAACTACTCCGGACCCGAACCAACTAACACGATACAACATAATATAGCTGAAGAACATGAATGAAGAAGAAAAAATGGGTGAATGAGGCTACGACTCTCAAAACAATCGTCACGGGTTGTTACATCCTCCCCCTCTTCAACAAATATTCATCCTCTCAATCGATCATGAGCACTCTGACTGTCATAACTCTCTCCTGAGTAATTACCATAATATACTAGATATATTCTCCTAAATTACACTAGCTGGCCTTAAGTACAGCTCACTCAGATCGCACCATGGTTTCGTTATCCCTAATCCCATAGTTAAACCCATCGTATTTATCCCTCATATACGTTAGGAGTGATGGTGTTCAACAACTACCTAAACATGCACTCTCTCCCAAGTAATACATACTAAATAGGCACAACTACTTGAGGGCCCGTCAATCAACATCAATAATAATATAGCTGAGCAAATAGATAAAATACTATGGCAAATCTATATTAATGTAACAGGAAAATCATCCTCCTATAGGTTCCATCAAAATCCTAGATTAGGAATTTTAGCTACGCATAATTTTTTTCACAATCACAACACAAGAATTCATCATCAATGATAAAAAGGGGAAGAATAAAGATAAAAACTCATTTCCGAATATTCCATCTCGCTACTTGCCTGTTCTTGCCTTCAAACTCCTTCTAAAAACCAAGATAGCCTCTTTTTGGGCGAGCTAGGCTTTATATAGGTCAAGGAAAGTCACCTCTGGAATTACAATTTTAGCCCTAAAATAATTTTTCTTTGAGAGACGTGCATGGCCGCACCTGGATAGTTGACCGCACATCTGGCCGCGCACTTTGTCCAATATGTGCCTGACTTGCGCGGCCCAATACGAGGTCAATGCACGGCCGCGCACCTGAGCCATTTTCTACACTCTTTCATTTTTTAAGTGTGTTAACCTCATTTGGTCCTCTAATGAACTCCCAGTTTACACCATAAGCTTTTACTTGGCCTTCAACGTTCCATATTAGCTCAAAACGCTAACCTCATTGCAGCCCGGAATTGCTCCTGCAAAGTATAAAACACTCAATTAGAGAAATTTACTACCATTTAACGGTAAAACATTGGTAAAGTGCAGCCATCTTTCTATAACTAAAAAATCCAAATCGTTAGTTTTTGAGTTTTAGAAAGATTTCAAGCCGAGTTTGGAAGTCTTAAAAAGGGTTTTCTTTTTCAAGATTAGCTCAAAAAACATTTGTTGCAAAAGCACAAAGACTGAGTTTGCATACTCAAAAATGCAAAAACTTCAAACAAGCAGTAGAGAGTGCAACTAGTGGCCAAAATACATTGTTATAACCTACTATCATCACCCAAATAGAATCAAACTTCCTCAAAGTTGGTAAGAGCCCAACTACGAAATTCATGGTGATATGCTCCTACTTCTACTCTGGAATCTCTACCTTCTGAAGCAAGCCACCCGGTCTCTGATGCTCATATTTCACCTGTTGACAGTTGAGACACCGAGCTACAAATCCAATTATATCTTTCTTCATTATCCTCTACCAATAGTGTTGTCTCAAATCCTGATACATCTCCGCGGCACCCAGATGGATGGAATAATGCGAACTATAAGCCTTCTCAAGAATCAACTCTCGTAGCCCATCCAAATTGGGCACACATATCTGGCCCTGCATCATCAATGCCCCGTCATCACCAATAGTCATATCTCTGTCATCAACGTGCTAAAGCCTGTCCTTGAAAATAAGCAAATGAGGTTCATCATACTTACGCTCTATGATGCGATTGAATAAGGAAGACCGAGAAACCGCACAAGTTAGGACCCAATTGGGCTCCGAAATGTCCATTCTCACAAATCGATTGGCCAAGGCCTGAACATCAACTACAAGGGGTCTCTCACGAATAAGAAGGAATACAAGACCACCCATACTCATTGCATTTCTACGCAAGGCATCGACCACATATTGGCCTTTCTCAGATGGTACAAAATGGTAATATCATAGTCCTTTAGCAGCTCCAATCATCTCCGCTGCCTCAAATTGAGATCCTTCTGCTTGAACAAGTGTTGGAGGCTACGATGATCAGTAAACACCTCACAAGACACACCATAGAGATAATTCCTCCAAATCTTCAACGCGTGAACAATGGCAGCCAACTCCAAATCATGAACATGGTAGTTCTTCTCATGGGGCTTCAACTGACGCAAAGCATAAGCAATCATTCTACCCTCATGCATAAAACACACCCAACGCCGACCTGATAAGTATCAGAATATACTGTATAAGAGCCTAAAGCTGGTAGTAGAACCAACACTAGAGTCAGGTTCAAGGCAGTGTTGAGCTTCTGAAAGCTCGCCTTACACTCATCCGACCACCTGAAAGGACCACCATTTTGGGTAAATTTGATCAAAGGCAATGCAACAGACAAGAAACCGTAAACGAACCAATGGTAGTAGCCAGCCAAACCAAGAAATCTCCGAATCTATGTGGCTGAGGATGGTCTAGGCCAATTTTGAACCGCGTCTATCTTCTTTTGATCAACCTGAATACTCTTGATGACACCATGTGTCCCAAGAATTCTACTGAACTGACCAAGAACTCACACTTGAAGAACTTAGCATAAAGCCTCTCCTCCCTCAATCGTTGCAATACAGCTCTCAAATGCTCGACGTGCTCCTCCTAGCTACAAGAGTACACCAGGATATCATCAATGAATACAATAATGAACGAATTTAGATAAGGCTGAAATACATTGTTCATCAAATGCATGAATGCTGTTGGGGCATTGGTTAGCCTAAAAGACATCACGAGGAACTCGCAATGGCCATAGCGGGTCCTGAAAGCTGTTTTGAGAATGTACGAGTCCCTGATCTTCAACTGGTGATACCCTAACCTCAAATCAAACTTGGAGAACACGCTCGTCCCCTAAAGATGGTCAAATAAATCATCAATACGAGGCAGGGAATACTTGTTCTTGATTGTGACTTTGTTCAGTTGTCTGTAATCAATGCACATTCTCATAGTGCCATCCTTCTTCTTCACAAATAGAACTGGTGCACCCCAATGTAACACCCTATGTCGAATAAACATTTTATCAAGGAGTTCCTGAAGCTGCTCCTTCAATTCCTTTATCTCCGTCGGTGCCATAGTATACGATGGAATAGAAATGGGCTGAGTGCCCGTCACCAAATCAATATTGAAGTCAATATCCCTGTTCGGTGGCACAGGTCTATAAGAAACATGATAACTAGGGATTTTGACACTTTTTATACTCCTTCTCGCTTATGCTTTGATCAAATATTCATACAAAATAGTCCCGTAAGGCTCACAAGTTATGCTTGACTGTAGGTTTGATCATCAAAGTGATATAATGTCAAAGATCGAATCAAAAGGAGTGAAACTTGCACAAGTGCCAAAAAAGGCAAGCTTAGGTAGAATAGTCCTATTGCAGCCACACACCACTTTGTGCGGTCCACACTAGGAGATTAAGAGAGCTGGTTTTCAAGCATTAAGTCAGTGTGGCCGCACTACATTTTGTGTGATCCGCACTGAAGGCAATGCGGCTGCACTACCATTCTGTACAGTCCGTAGAGCTAAGGTTCAGAGAAGATGCATAAGAGAATTTAGAAGACTGTATGGTCTGCGGTCAACTTTTTGCAGACCGCACTAGAAGTCTCTGTGGCCACGGTCCATTCTATGCGGTCTGCGGAGCCCAAGTTTAGAGAGGAAAATTTTGAAGGCCAAAGCCCAGTGCGGACTGCGGTCTATTTTGTGCGGTCCGCACTAACCCCGCATGGGTGTTATTGTCAAGATTTTTTAGCTTAGTATGAGTAGATTCTTTTTCCATTTTTAGGGTGTCAGATATTATAATACGTAAGCTGCGCTCATGAGACGACTTTTCTTAGCCATTTTTGGCATTTTTACTTACTTTTCATCATTGAATCTTTGTATTTAGTTTTGCAATTAATTAATATATGTTCATCTTCATCTATTTCTTGTTTTTCGTCTTTGAATATGAGTAGCTAGACCCATAGCTAGGGTTGTGGCTCAACCCTAGTGTGGGTAATTGATGGGTCTGGTATTTTAATTGACTATGGGTGTTTGGTATTTGGATCAATTTCTTGGTTTATTTCTGAATTAGTGGTTGCAAACACTAGTTTGTGCTTAGTTGACTTGGGCTCTTCTTGAGAGAGAGCCTAAGTCTCCGAAATTGATCCAACAAGGAATTGGGATGTACTCAAGAGATTGATAGTCTCAATTAAATGGTTAAACCCCGAGAGAGTAGTACCCGACTTTAACCCTAGTTGTTTGTGCAAATTTGCATATTTAATTGGTCTTGAGAAAGTCAATTGGACAAAATCACTTGAACCACCGAGAGGTGTAGAGTGGGTAAAGTAGTGCAATGGTTATATCATATTCCCCAATCATGTCAATTATACCTTAGTTTCAAGTACCGGTCAATTGCCAACCTAGGCGGATGTCACTACCCTAATGCCTTTTAAACCATTAAATACAATTTGCAATATTTATCTCTTAGCTAAATCTAGTTGCATTTTCAATTAGTAGTTTGATAAAAATAGAATCATAAAGAAAACCCAAAAATGATAATAAGTGCAATTTGGAACGCATATGCAATCCTAAACTAAATAGATAATCGATTCCAGTTCTAGCTCTCTATGGATTCGATCCCGACCCAAAATCGGGTAAAAGTTATTGCGACCCTCTCTTGCTACTCATTAGTAGTATGGAGTTGGAAGTGATTACTTTTTGGCACCATTGCCGGGGAGATAACGGTTTTGGCTATCTATTTAGTTAGCATTGTGTATTGTTCTTCTTTCCTTCTTTGTTACTAATTTGTGTGTGTGAATACTTTAGGTACCAAATGTCTTTAAATGCTAATGACCCTCTTGGAAACGTGCTTGCGGGGTAGGAGGTTGATGATATTGGAGAGGATGAGGTGCCTATTGTACCTCCTGGACCACCACGAGGTCGTCGGGCCAATGCTAATGAAAATGTCCCAGACCCTCCTCCACCACCTGCAAGTGCAGTTCCTCGGGTCCTACCGAACCAAGGATATGCAAGTTCTATTGTCCCACCCAGAATCCGGGTGGGCAATTTTCAGATAACTAATGTGATGTTGACCTTAATTGAGCAATGTGGGTATTTCACGGGAGTTGCGGATCAAAATGCCTACAAATATCTCAAGGGGTTCGTGGATACATGTTGGGGGAGCAAGCAGACGAATGTGTCTGAGGATGCTCTTAGGTTGAGAGTTTTCATATTGTCACTTCAGGGGAAAGCATTGGATTGGCTTGATAGACTCCCCAACCATTCCATCACAACTTGGGATGAGTTGGCGGACAAGTTTACTTCTATACGTTTCTCACCCGGGCACATGGCGGCACTTTGAGATGAGATATTGGCCTTAAAGAAAGAGCCCACAGAACCTTTACATGAGATTTGAGAGAGGTATAGAACGATGGTAAAAGAATGCCCCAATAATGAAATGACGGAGAATATGTTGCGTCAAACATTCTACCGGGGCATCAATACTTCAAATCAATGCATAGTGAACCAATTGGACGGGGGGCAGTTTTATGAAGTTGACATATGATGAAGCTTGTGCCATACTTGATGAGATGAATGACACTTCTTCTGCATGGGAAAGTAGAGCCAATGTTCCTCAAGGTGACCTTATGGTTATTCATTTGCATAAGGAATTACATGACCATGGGCAAGCTATAGTGGAGTTGACGACTACTATGAACCAATTGGCTAAGGCACAGTTGCAACGAATCCAAAATCCTTGCCAAGTGAATGCCATGGAGGGTGTTAATATGCTTGTAAACAAGAGAAGGCAAAGAACAACGTGATGAAGACTTGTGAAAGTTCCATCAATATTGGTGCAAAACTCAGTGGCTAAGATGTCGTGCCAGGTAATTGGGAAGACGCTCCATTTCTCGGTCAGTCGAAGTGGAGTTTTGGTGGTTTATTTTGTTGTCAGTTCTATTGTTTGGGTTATTTCGGGGTTGTAATCCGGATATTTTCTTGTGACTCAAACCCTTCTATCCTTTCACTTTGCTTTGTTTGTCTAGTCGTAGTAGCTTGTATAGTATTGTCTAGGTTTGTTCAAGGGTTGTAACTCTAGTCTAGTTTGCTTGTTTTGTTGTTTAAACCTTTTCACCGTCAGGCTAATGCAATTATCTGTTTCCCGTCATTTCTAGTCATTTTATTTAGTTCCCTTCTCCTTTTACAATTCTTTTCATGCTGGTTCTAGTGACATGATATGCACGCATAATTCTTAGCCTGGTTTTAAAAGTCAGTTTAGTAATGAAGTAATGAAACAATGTTGAAGATGTAAGGACATTCGAGGGAAATAAGTAAGGGCATGTTGAGATCACTTCGAGCCCAAATTGTGAAACTGGGGGCAGATAGAACATGAAAAAAAATACTGTTAGAATACATCATGCCGCATCGATTTGAAGCCAAAGGCAAGTTTGCTCCAAGGTTACAGGGGTCGTTCGTGGTACCGAGGTTGTTGTCCAATGGTGCTGGGTAATTGACAAATGTAGAAGGCAAATGTGTGGATATGGTTATTAATTCAGGTGCAATCAAAGATGTTACGTATGTTTTCTTCAGATTGTTTAATTGTGTAGTTTGTACTTGGCATGTTTTGGAGATTGGAATGACGAAGGCAATTTGTTCTGCTATCTAAACACTTTTTTCTTTGTTACCCCCTTAGAGCCTTATTTATTTTCTTTCATACAGTCTCAGGATCGAGCCATCCCTTATTTATATGATCCCTGATCTATCATCAATTAGAATAAAAATTAGGTAAGCCTGACTAATTTAATTTGGAATTGGAATAATAAATTCATTTATTACTTGCAGAATAAGACTTTACTCAAAGACAAGCATGATCTCGATAACTCTGAGTATGTCTCATCCCGTGTTGCCTTGTTGAAGGAAAATTATATTTGAGAATATTCAAGGCTCCAAAAGCTAAAATGCCACATGGACCAAAAAAAATAAAATATATGATGCGAGAAATTTATAAAGAAAGCAGTGAAAATTACTCCGGTAATAAGGCTTTAAATCGAAAACTCATCAAAGTCAGTATGAATGGCTTAAATCAAGATATGGCCTGATCCTCGATAATATTTTGGAACATCTGTAGTTCCCATTCAGTGTACCAAATATTAGATAAAAAGAGCTCTAATACCGTCCCTATGTTGGAATTGGACCATTTGAAAGTCCATCAATATTGAAACCAACTATCCTACTAGGGACTATTAAACTGCGGACTATTAAATTATGATTCCGGTATTTGAGTTTTCATACCTCAAAACTCAAACACTAGGGAGATTACTTATACTTGAAGATTAGTCAATTTGACCTTACATTATAAGAAGTGATACAAACAATTGATTACCTTGGGAGATAGAATTCCTAAGAGTACTCCGACATTATTTATCTTCTCAACTCAATTAGTTGTCATAAACACTTCAAACAGTATTGAATGAGTTCGTCAAAAATATATATACTACACAAAAGGATCTAGAACTCCATGTCAGAGTAAAGAATCTCACGATAAAAATGAGAGTATTACATATAAGTCAAGATAAATGTATGCAAAATGCCACCAGAATAAAGTCCGCCTTTGAACAAACACGTGACTTACATTCGGTCCAACAACGACCATTCAATTTAAATATATAAGCATTTCTTAATGGCTAATTGTATTATAACTCGGATCGATTATCCCTATATATAAATAAAAATCTCAAATATTCTTTCGGACATATGTCCCTCTCTACTTGGAAGTATTTTCATATACTCTAATTTGGATTCAAACTCCAATCAGATTAAATGTCTCTTCAGGACAAATCTCTAAGATATATTTATTTGTTTGGGATCAATATTCCCTCAAACTCAATGTCTTACCTGGATCAATACTCCAGTAAATCTTAATGGGATCAATACTCTTGTAAATCCTATTGGGATTAATGTTCCCTCAGACCAAAAGTCTACTTGGATCAATCGATCTTATTTTACGTCTGAATGAAAAAGAGATGTCCTATTCATATCTTTAAAGTATATAAAAGGACCATCTTTTATTTAAAAGTTAGCCACCCCAAAGGTGCAACTTTAGACATCGCACAAGTAACGATGCATTCAAATATATATTTTAAGTCTAAAGGACTAAGTATGAATACTCAAATAACTTTTTAAAGTGCCAAGAAAAATTAGCACTATGATAAATTTTCTAAAAATGCCAAATGATAATATTAGACCGAAAGACACGAGGAACACTGTATTATTCCTGGTCTAGATTACAACCCTTCTAATGAAATAAAAGGGTTAAGTAGCTATCATCTAAAATATATACCTTTGAGTCCCGTATATTTTTTCTTTTCAAGAAATGGACCACAAGAAAGGAATAATCAAATGCTAGAGATTTCATACTTCAAAGCTCTAACACTTGGAGGACTATATATATGGAAGGCAAATCGAAATTTAAGAGAAGCCTGATTCAAAAACCTGTGAAGAATACACTAGTGGATGTAGATTCCAAAATCTTACGAATGTTTAGGTTAAAGGCAATATTTAATCATGGGTTGCAAGATATACCCTTGAATTTTGTACAAATATGTTGGAAAGAAAACAGTTATGAAAGAGTTATAGATGATACTTAAATACATGTAAAGTATTATATAAGTCGAAAAATAGAATGATACAAAATATTCCTCAAAGTTGTTGAAAGAAATATATGTGTTCCTATTTCTTCTTTCGTATGTTTACACTATTATGAAGTTGAGACGTCTTCTTTATTAAGTGTCGTTCATAAAAGGGTCCTCTTTTATAATTCGTGCTTATTCAAAAAGTCACGGAGCATTGAAGTATTTTTAATGCAAAGTTAAATAATGAAAGGTGAACAAAAACCCAAACATTAAAACAGGCAAAAAAATAAAGCCGAAATTTATATATCAAACTTTGTAAACATTTGTCTTCAAACCCCGAATCAAGACAGGGGTAAACCAACCGACTATTGATGAAAGGAACATAAGTGGTGCACTTGTCATCTGAATCTCTAAGTTCTGCACTCTTTTTTCCTTCGTCTGATTTTTATCCCTATTGAGTTTTTTCGGCAAGGCTTTTAATGAGGCAGAGGCAAGGATGAAAAAGATAAAATCTTCCACTTCCCGGTCACATCACAGTGAGTAACCGGAAAGTGGGAGAACTATCTGTATTAGTAAAAAATAGACTCGCTACGTAGGTCTATTAAATGGTGACATGTGTCAACATTGTTTGGAGAAAAGTGAACAATGACATGTAAAGATGATATGTGAAACACCCCCGGGACCGAACATACTAATACCTTGCATGTTAGTCTCGGAGCTGATCATCATGAAATATTCTGGATCAGGTGCAGGAGAATATCTCATATGAATGAGAAAGGAATCAATTAATCCCGGATCATATGAGATTTATCATCATTGCACCATTGGTTACAAATCAATTATGTAATGCAAAATAAATGCAATAAATGATTGTAACGGTCAGAACAAAGCAATCAATTCAAGATTGACTCAACATGCACGAGATTGACTCAATAGGCATAGGATTGACTCAACAGGCACGTGATTGACTCAACAAGCACATGATTGACTCATCAGTTACGGGATTGACTCATCAGTTACGGAATTGACTCATCAATTATGAAATTAATTCATTAGTTACAGAATTAACTCATCAGTTACAGAATTTCAGCATTTATACAGTTGTTACAAGTCTCCTAAAAGTAATGAATGGATTGAGTAAATGCTCATAATGGATCCTTAACTCAAGGAGACTATTTATTTATATTTAGCCCTATAAATAGACATACTTTTACCACCATTTGGTAATCTAATTTTCTTCTCTACAATTATATACATTGTAATTCATATCAAGGATCAAGATGCTATTCTGCCTATTTAAATTTAAGCAATTAACTGTAGTACTACATATTGATTATAGTAAAATATGATCTGAAGAACAGTAATTTATAATACACCCGTGATTCTCCATCATTTAACATAACTTGACTCTCTTAATCATCGAATTATTTTATGAACATATAACATTAACGGTCAAGACTTAAAGAAGCAGATGGAATATCTACATATGAGCTAATAAGGTCGCGTTTTGACTGCTCCATGGGAAATCAATTATAAACTAAATTTAATTATCGTTTTAAATTCTCTGCATTATGATATTAATTATTGTAATATAGATGTATAACATCATTATTCTCTTGTCCTTGGAAATAGTTTTTGTTTTGTTTGTGTTGATAGCAGTTGAACTCCCTATTGATATTATTCAAAATTGGCTCCCAAGTAAGGACTGTCTATTTTGCTGGGAATGTGGAGCTTGATTCCAGAACTGTGTCCCACTTTGGTTACTAATAGCCGTAAAAATTATTGTGTATGCTTTTTGATTTTGCTATCTTGTTCTATTTCAACATTTATATTTACATCAGCTAATTAACTTGTGTAAGTATTATCATTTCCTTATGATAACATTTTAAAAGTTTGGGTCAAATTTTGTCGGGTTGAGTTATGTCCCATTTTTTTAGCCTATCTTGCCCTAAATCATTTTGATCCAAGTGAACTTTAGGTTGGATTGAGCATTGACCCATTTATTAGTTCACCCCATCTTGACCAGCCTAAACTCAGTCCAAACGGCCAATTTATTATTGAAGTTCTTATCTCCTATACTAAAGGTTAACACCTTATTTATTTAAATAAATATTATTTTAAAAAAATTATATTCTATAGATACATTTTAATGTTTATAGCATACTATCTAATTTTGGTTGCCTCCTACCTCTACGTCACTAAATACGCTATTCAGTTACATTATTTTCTTTCTCTCTCTACTTTGATACATGTCATTCTCTTCCCCCATTCCCTGAAAATACGACTGAGGACTCTGCTCGCCGATCTCACAACGACCCCTTCTACTTCTTCCACACACCCTAGACCATGAGAACCCCAAAAACCAGCAGCATTCAACGCCCCTAAGCAGCCGTTGCAGTTCACCAGCTGCTCACCGCCACCAGCCATCATGTCACGTCCAAAACTACCTCTAGACATGACTGGCACCCAGCTAATACCACCTGTTGGGCGAACCATACTTTCTTACCTTAGTCATTAATTTATAGTATTTGATTAACTAAATGAGTATCCAAATAATCTGATAACTATTACGAACAATTAATATCTCAAAATATAAGATTAACACTCTAGCCCAAATGCCACACTAGACCATGAAGCATCTAAGAGAATTACAAAAGACCTCATATGAATAAATGATAAAGACCCTTTGGGCAGCCTCCATGAACAATGCGGCGGATCACCTCAATATTTGAATCAACTCTAGCAAACTCGTCGGCTACTAGCTCCGTCTTCACCAATAGTATCTGCATGGATATGCAGGTAAAGAGTGAGTTATACATAAATATAAACCAGTAAGATCATCGACCTGCCACTCTGAATACCTCTAGAACAAGTGTTAAAAAATACAAACACACAAAGAGCACATAAATAACATGCATATAGATTCTTTCACTATATAATTACTATATAAGTTCCAAACAATTATTCAACAACAATATTATATATATCTAAACATAATCTACATTAAGGACTTGTCATTAACCGCAATGCAGGAAATTAACACTACAACAATTTTGACTTTTAACGATCAATTTTAACGAAGGGATGTGAATTCGGTTTTTATAGGTGTATCAGTAGCGATGCCATTTTTTTTCCGATCGTTAAAGCTAATTTTTAGTTTAACATGAACAAAGTGATAATATTTTATCCTTAAAAGTCATAAATCCGGTCGTTAAAAAAAATAAATAAAGAATGCTAACTTCCCTAACTATTTGCACGCCCAACTCACAATTATCAGCCAACTCAGGTCACTTTTCCCCCTTTTTTTTTGCCCAAACCCATAATATTTTTCCAACCCACTTTTCATTCTATTTCACCATACGAACAATTAGAGCTAGGGCATAAGTGAAATTGAGCAGTTGAGCTCAGTAAAGCATTGGCCTTGTATTCCTCTTTAACTTGGGATTTCATTCTTCTTCTTTTCAATGTAAGCTCTAATCTTGCAGTACTATTTTGAAATTGGGTAATTTTTTTTATATTCCAATTATCTCTTTGTTTTTCAAATTGTAGAGCAGATTATTTTTTAATTGAAATGCGAATCTGTTTTAAGTTCAGGTGATAATTATAACTACTCCCAGATAAATCCTCTGCATTTAAAGTTCTATATTTTATATTCGAAGAATCATGTTCAATTGGAAATTGACCTTTGATGAGCAAAGTTAGACATTCACCATGAACAGAAGGATAGTTTATTTCTTTTTTCTCAACCTGGATTGTGCTTTTGAAGTTTCATTGTTGTAGTTTGACCTTCCATCTCATTGGGAAATAGGAAGGGGGGAATCCAAATAAAAACGGAAAAGATGTTGCTTCAAATATGGCGAAAATTCAAATCACAAAAGAATGTAATTGTAGGTAACTCTCTATAATAAGTAAGAACATTTTGAGTAACTTCGTTTTAAAGATAAATTATAATCTACTATAACAAGTCAAATTACATTGACCAGTGTAGAAATCCCATTCACTGTCAGTGGATTAATATAACCTAAATCCATTATCTAATTCCCTTTTCATGCTATAAATTGCCTAGTTAAATTTAAGTAAACAAAAGATTTAAAATTATAATATGCTATAACTTACAGAAGGCTTCTTAGGCTTGGCAGTGAGGTTGGTATTATGGCAAAGTGGAGCATATATGTTGTAGATATCAATAGGGTCAGCATTATATTCAGCTTTACTTCCTGCCCATTTGCACTTGTTTGTTTTCGGAAAAAGCTTGAGAAATATGAGCGCCATGTGGTCAAACTGTGATTTATTTGGACTGAGTTCGGAGTCGCCTGTGAAACAATTCCAAGAAGGATTATTCGAAGTTATTAGTTCTTTTAATCTGCTTTGTAATAGTCTTACAATGACTTGGATATAATAGTGAAAAGAGGATTGGGGGCTGGGAATTGTCCGCATTTATGTGCTACTTGTTGTTTTAAATTTTCTTATTAAATTCTTTTTACTTTCAAATAGTAGTACCATACCTGTAGAAATTAATTAATAATGGAAATCAGATTTGGTCTGTGTTTCAATAAGTGTAAGTAGTATCTTATGCTGTCTAGATTCAAAATCTTTCCCTTTTCTTTAAAAAAAATATATTTCCTTGAGTTCATTTTAGGTATAAAAGAGTTCTATCTTGATGATAATTTTCCCTTTTCACATATGTCTTCTGGTCCATTTGCTTAGAAAAGAAGATCTTGTTGTATTATTTTTGGTATATGATTCAACACATCCTTCTTCATTCCTTCTTCCATGTAAAAATTCTAAATTTTTTTGTTAATGTCTATTTGTCTCATGTAGCAATAACTTTAATACCTCTCCAGGTTGATCTTTACTATCCTTAGCTATTCAAGAGAACTTAATACTCCTTAAAGGCCTACTGTGTTCCTGTTGATGTTTTGTCTTAATTCTTTATTCATTCGCTTTTAATGGCTTAATGAGTCTGCAGCAAACATACCAACATGTTTATGTGTTCGAGCTCATAAACTGAATATGTTTGAGTAGTTAATCACCAAGATATATATGATTTAAGTCTAAAATAAATTACTTGTCTAATGATTTTGAGAAGCTTGCTTAAATTTTACACTCTTTACTATCTAGGATGATTTTTAATTCGTCTTAATGTATGGAAATATTTTATTAGATACCATGCCTATAATATCAACATGATTTTTTTATTATTCATAACAATAAGAAGACTAATACATCATGCGAGAGTTATTGTTATACAGTCATCTAGAGTAATGAGGTCGTCTTTGTTTAAGTCAATAAGATTTGTATCACTGTTTTCTTCCTTTCCTTGGCTGGGTTTAGGTCATTAAAAACATGAACACCTAGAGATCATGTTTCTAGGATATCCCTAAGGACTCGATACGCATATAAAACTAGTAGACATGTGGTTGCCTGGTACATATGTTGTGTGCAATTCTGTGTATTTTCCAGTTAGTATAAGCTTGCAGGAGCTCAAGTATTGAACCAGGATTTGGGAATACTGAGTTCAATTGGCAGCATTGAGAACTTATGCAGTTTCTTAGTTATTTTAAACCAATGACCTGTAATAACTATAACAACAGTAGAATTTAGATATTGCGGGGGAGGGGGGGATGATTTGCCTGCTATTGTTTGTTGATGTTTTGTCTTAAGGGGTAGTGGATATAGATTTTTCTTTGTTAGAAGTTGTAGAAGTGGAGTGTGCTGCCTTAAGA
>MU771195.1:87791-104061 GCA_026770625.1 Nicotiana glauca | reverse complement strand
TATAGGAATGATTAAAAATAAATTTTGATTTGCTTTCTACAGTGTGAGGAGATGATGTTCTTATTTGAAATAGTGATTTCGTCATTTCGCAAATAGGTTACAAGTTAATTAATACTCAACTCTATATGTGTGTTGACCCATATGGCATTTTACTGTTTTCTTATATAGATTTTAGAATTGCTTTTGTTTTAGGTCCATTCCTTTAGAAGATAAAGAACGCCTTTACTTAAGTATTTTTTTTGTTAATGAAAATGTTTAGATTTGGTCAAGAAAGTGCATATAGGAGGCGCGCTCTCTATATATATATATTTACCGCGACGCAATGTTGCTATATTGATCTTTTTAAGTCTAGCATATGCTACTACGTTAATTTGAAGATTTGGATCCTTATAATTAATTTCTCTATTGTGTTGGTTTATTTTACCGAGAGTCTATAAGAAATAACATCTTGTGGGATTATACTAGATTTGTTGTTGTATAAATATTTAAGAATGCATTATTTTCTATTAATGTTTTGTTTTTCTCCGTGCATCTGTAAATAATACTTCATTAGATCAAATATTGGTGAGTGGTGTATCAATAAAAAATATTTTTCCTTATGAATGTGATTGCCTTTAGATTCCTCTCCTCAGTTAGATAACACTAACACTCTCGTTATAGCTCTATATTGACTATAGATTTTAGATAGTTTGATGTTTCTACATTTACTCTTACAAATGTTCTCCGTATTATCTAGTTATGATCTTTTGACAAGGGGTAGCGGATATAGATTTTTCTTTGTTAGAAATTGTAGAGGTGGAGTGTACTGCCTTAAAAGAACAAATAAAAACAGAGCATTCTTTAGTTTCTATACCAAGATTAGATTTTAAAGGTAATTTAAGGTGCTATTTTCTTAACCAACAACCATACTAAGCTTACTTATTTATAAAATCAATACCAAAATATATTTTCAATTATCAAGGGTACTAGAAATTTAACATATTTATTCATCCTTTATTGTAAAAATATTAAGGATGTTACTTGGGTTATAGGCCAGTGGAATGGTGGATGTGAGAAATTGTTCAAATGGATAATAAAAATAATCTTCGAAAGTAGATTGACTAATACTCCTTAGTAAAGGTGACTAATATGGTTTTATTCGCTTATGTTCATTTTTTGTTCATTGCTATACTAATTTTTTTCTGGTTGAGTAAATATGTATATTAATTTTGTGCATGCACCAGATTATGACACCTGATAAGCAATGGATGAAACTTATTCATGATCGACTTGATAACACTGATATACTTGGGGTGGAGAACTTTCTGAATTATGCTTTTAAAAGATTGGGAGAAACACGGAAAATACGGTGTCCATGCGTCAAATGTTGTAATGCAATTTCAGGAACACGTGAGCTGGTTAGGTCACATTTAATTGTACACGAAATAGTCCAAAATTATACCCTTTGGTATCACCACGGGGAGAGATTAGGTGAGTCCTCTGCAGATTATGAATTTGTAGATGATAATATCATTGAAGAAGGTGATGATGAGGATGAAATACATGAAATTTTAAGAGATTTGTATCCCAATTTTGAAGGAGACAATAATGGTGGTGATGGACTGTTTGAGGAGGTACCAAATATTGAAGCAAAAAGATTTTATAGGATCTTAAATGATTTTGAGCAACCATTGTACCAAGATTCAGAAGTTTCTAAGCTTTCTACTTTGGTAAAGTTGCTTCATATTAAAAGTATTGGTAATTGGAGTAATGCGTCATTTACAATATTGTTGAAGCTCTTGAAGGAAGATTTATTGCCGGATGGATCAAACTTGCCAGATTCATATTACGAAGCAAAGAAGGTAATTCGGCACCCGGGGCTTTCTTACAAGAAGATTGATGCATGTAAGAATGATTGTATGTTATATTGGAAGGATGATAAGTCTATTGAGTCTTGCAAAGTTTGTGGTGTGTCTAGATGGAAAGAGGATAAATGTAATGGGAAACAAAATTTAAAAGTGGAAAAAAGATACCATACAAGATTTTACGTTATTTTCTTCTAAAGTCAAGACTTTAAAGATTATTTATGTCCTCGAAAATATCTTCTCTAATGAGATGGGCATCATGACAAAAGAGTTGATGATGTAATAATGAGGCACCCAGCTGATTCAATTGCGTGGAAAACATTTGATGAGCTTCATCAATCTTTTGCATCCGAGCCTTGTTATGTTCGACTTGGACTTGTTAGCGATGGTTTTCAACCATTTGAAAATTCCAAAACACCATATAGCATTTGGCCTGTGGTACTTATTCCTTATAATTTACCACCATGTCTATGTATGAAGAAAGAAAATTTTATTTTGTCGATGATTATTCCTGGTCCTGCGAGTCCTGGAGATGCTATTGATGTTTATCCCCAGCCTTTGATAGAGAAATTAAAGGAATTGTGGGAATCTGGAGTGGAGACCTTTGATGTGTGTACTAAACAAAACTTTATGTTACATGCATCTTTATTATGGACCATTAATGACTTTCCAGCATATGCGAATTTGTCTGGATGGAGTACAAAGGGAAAACTAGCATGCTCGTGTTGCAATAAAGAAACTCACTCAATTCGGTTACAAAACAGTAAAAAACAGTGCTATATGGGCCATAGACGCTTTCTTCCTCTTAATCACAAATGAGGAATGATAAAGCGTCATTTGATGACACTAAGGAGCGAAGATTACCACCAAAACAGTTGTCTGGTGATGATATACTTGATCAAGTGGCCAATTTAGATGGGTTACTACTAACTAAGGATCCAAAGAAGAAGATTAAAATATCAGATGAGAGTAGAGGTGATAATTGGAATAAGAAGAGTATTTTCTTTGATCTCCCATATTGGAAAACTCTTTTATTGCGGCATAACTTAGATGTAATGCACATTGAGAAAAATATATGTGATAATATTTTGGGGACAATATTAAATATCAAAGGAAAAACCAAAGACACCATAAACACTCGGCTGGATTTGCAAGCAATGAACATTAGAAAAGAAATGCATCCGATAAAAAATGGAGATAAATATGACATACCAACAGCATGTTACACATTATCTCCTGAAGAGAAGAACAAGTTTTTCAGTTTCTTGAATAACTTAAAGGTCCTAGATGGATTCTCATCAAATATTTCCCAGTGTGTCAACCTTAAAGATCGCAAAATTTCAGGTTTAAAAAGTCATGATTGCCATGTTCTTCTACAATATTTACTCCCACTTGCTCTACGGGATATGCTTTGCAAATCTGTGTGTGATCCATTTATTGAGTTGCCTTTATTTTTCAATATGCTTGGATCAAAATGTTTAATTGTGGATGAATTAGAGCAGATAGAGGCCCAAATCTCAATAACTGAGTGCAAGCTAGAAAAAGTCTTCCCTCCTACATTTTTTGATGTCATGGAGCACTTGCCAATTCATTTAGCTAATGAAGCTAAGATAGCTGGACCTTGTCAATATCGATGGATGTATCCAATGGAGCGATATATATACTTTATGAAACCATTTATTCGTAATAGGGCTTGCGCAGAAGGTTCTATTGCAGAGGGATATTTAGCAACGAAATGTATGATCTTATGTTCAAGGTATATAAACACAATGGAAACAAAGTTTAATCGTCTTGATCGAAATTATGATGGTGGTATTATAGAATCAAATGGCGGTTTAATAATTTTTTGTCAACCAGGAAGAGCTTTAAGATGTGGCAAACCACACAAACTTGATTCAAACGAGCTGGAGCAAGCACACTTTTATATTTTGAAGAATTGTGATGAAATTCAACCATTTCTCGAGTAAGTAATGACTTGTTACAATAATTTACTTTTATATTCTTTTCTTTCTTTTTTTCATTTAAATGACATGTTGTTATGCTTTAATTATTTGTAGAGAGTTTTCACTAACTCCAGTTGATACCTCTCAAAAACATTCTGATAGGCAATTTATTAGTTGATTAAAAAAAAGGTGAGTACTAGTTAACATTAATATTTTTCAAACCATGTATGTAAATATTATTTGCTAAACTATGTACTTGATCTTGATAGGTTGCAGGATTACATAAATACGATGATAGTAAGAAAATGACAGATTTGCTCTCATTGTTATGTGGTCCCACGCCATATGTGACAAGTCATCGTAGTTACCTTATTAATTGATATAGGTTTCACATGCAAGATTATGATAAAGGTTTGAGAACTCAGAACTGTGGGGTGGTTGTTGTTGGAGAGATAGATGAAGAGAATAAGAATATTGATTACTATGGAGAATTAACAGATATTCTAGAATTACAATTTATTGGTGGAGGAAGAATAGTTTTATTACGATGTACGTGGTTTGATGTGTATGACCAAGAAAAGGGAGTTAAAATAGATGAATATGGCTTTGTAAGTGTTAACCGCCAACGATTTCTGAAAACAACCGAGCCTTTTGTATTAGCCAACCAAGCATCACAAGTTTTTTATGTTGATGATTTTTCAATAAAGGTTGGCAGGTTGTACGAAAGGTTCAACCTCATAATACATTTGAGGTTCTACAAGAAAATATTAATGCTTTAGAGGAGTTAGATGATTCTTCACAGCGAAAAAGGAAAAGAAATCATGAAGGTTTGGATATTTATCAACTTCTTTATTTTTACTAGGCAACTCACTTGTGATAAGGGAAGTTTTGTACTGGATTCCATTTTGATTTACAAGTTCAGAAAAGGTTTCCAAAACTATACTAGTAGATTCTCTCTTATCTGATTATATGCTTTTATGTGATGAATCTGACTTGCTAAATAATTGTTTATCTTCATGTTTCTATGCGTATGTTTCTGTAAATTTTCTTTATTGTTGTCGTCTATGGCCATTTAACTTCCTAGCTTCTTTCAAAGACCTTCATATGTTCATATATGATAAAACTAACATGATAGACATCTGTTACTCAATGTTTTTGTGCTAGGTTGACATGAATTCATCAAAATATCAGAAGTCTAAAATGGAATCAAGCTCAAAAACTGTTAAGCATGTGTACGTTCCACCTGGTAGCTTAGAAAGAGGACGAGGGCAAAGCATCAGAGCATTGGGTTCTGTAAGAGTAAATGCTGAACAACGAGGTTTGATTGGCAAAAGTAAAGCTTTTAATGTATTAGCTTCTGATTTGAATAGGCTAACTCATAATGATAGTACTGCACCTCCTGATTTTGATCAAATATTGGAAGGTGATATTCCATTTATTCATGAAGAAGTAGAGATGCAGGTCACTCATAGAAGTGAAATAAGTATTTTATTATCTCAAGCTATAAGAATGTTTTGTTGTTATAGTATGGGAACTATTTTGATATTTGACTTAAATTGGAATTTGCAGGGTAATGTGAATCTAAAAGGTAAAAAAAGTGAGAGGATTGAATAGGTGCAAAAATATTGTTGGACTGAAAGTTGGAGAAAATGTTGCACCTCCTTGTTTTGATCAAATATTGGAAGGTAATACTCCCTTTCCTCATGAAGAAGAAGAGATGCAGGGCACTCAGAGAAGTAAAATAAGTATTTTATTATCTCAAGCTATAAAATTATTTTGTTGTTATAGTATGGGAACTATTTTCATATTTGACTTAAATTGAAATTTGCAGGGCAATGTGAATTTGAAAAGGTAAAAAAAAGTTAGAGGAATGAATAGGTGCAAAAATGTTGTTGGACTGAAAGTTGGAGAAAATGTTGCGCCTCCTGATTTTGATCAAATATTGGAAGGTGGTACTCCCTTTCCTCGTGAAGAAGAAGAGATGCAGGGCACTAAGATAAGTGAAATAAGTATTTTATTATCTTAAGTTGTAAGATTTTTTGTTGTTATTGTACCAGAATTATTTTTATATTTGACTTTAATTTGAATTTGCAGGGCTATGTGAATTTGAAAAGGTAAAAAAGGTGAGAGGAATGAATAGGTGAAAAAATGTTGCTGAACTAAAAGTTGGAGAAAATGTTACGCCTCTTGGTTTTGATCAAATATTGGAAGGTGATGTTCCCCTTTTTCATGAAGAAGAAGAGATGCAAGGCACTAAGAAAAGTGAAATAAGTATTTTATTATCTCAAGTTATAAGATTTTTTGTTGTTATTGTACCAGAATTATTTTTATATTTGACTTTAATTTGAATTTGCAGGGCTATGTAAATTTGAAAAGGTAAAAAAGATGAGAGGAATGAATAGGTGAAAAAATGTTGCTGGACTGAAAGTTGGAGAAAATGTTATGCCTCCTAGTTTTGATCAAATATTGGAAGGTGATGCTCCCCTTTCTCATGAAGAAGAAGAGATGCAGGGCACTTAGAGAAGTGAAATAAGTATATTATCTCAGCATATAATATTTTTTTGTTGCTATTGTAGAAGAAATATTTTTATATTTGACTTTAATTGAAATTTGTAGGTCCATGTGAATCTGAAAAGGTAAAAAAAGTGAGAGGAACGAATAGGTGTAAAACTGTTGCAGGACTCAAAGTTGGAGAAAAGTTGCGCGTCACTTTCTACCACAATAGGGTTGTTGGGATGCATCATGCCTCGTTTACAAGACACTTAGGTATATTGGTTCGTGATCGTAATATGTGCCCATTGCGCGTACGCTCATGGGCAGATATCGAAGAATATAAGCTACAACACATGTGAGAAGCTGTTACGGTAATGATTTAAGGCATTAATTTCTTGATTTGTCTTATCCATTTCTTCTTTCACATATGAAATAAAATAAATGTTAGCTTACATCATTGCATTCAATGGTTGGTTAATTGCATACTATATTTGATGGGCACTTGGTACTATTGTAGGCTTTATTATTTCATCAAAGAACTGTGAAAGTGAACTATGATCTTGTATACTAGTTTGTAGTTCTTGAATGTTAAAGTACAATACCAAAATCGCTAACTTTTTAGATTTTTGTATTAGGCTGTAGTTTATGAGAACTTGTTGGAACTCTTCTTCTTTCTGAAAATAACTATTGCTTACAATTGGTGCATTAATTATTTAAGAGATGTTAATTCCAAAGATAAATAAGTTATTAAAACTAAAACAGAATCAGTGACACGAATTGGAAGAAATGGCGTAACAAATTAATCAATTTAGCTTGTGAGAGATTCTAGTAATTTTGGATGTTCCTGATTTCTACAAGGTAGTCCTATACTAGGTTTCCGTTTCTGAATTTTTCAATGAGACAAAAGGAGTTAAGAACTAGGATTCTGCAAGCAAACATTGAAAATCTTAGGCTTTCTGTACCAAAGCATTTTGACCATGTAAAGTCTTTGATCGCTACTACATTTCTTATTACTGGTGTAGCTATCCTAGTAAGTAACTAATGGATTCAAAAGGGTTAAAAATAAAAAAGTTCCTAATCCCCAAATTTAAAGTCTTCATACTATTACTTTATGTAGACGGTGTTGATCCTTGAGACAGTGGCCAAGGTCAGGTCATGTGTTGTCATGTTGTATTTAGAATGTGATAAGCTCATTACTGAGATGTTTCAGCATTTCCTTAAAGCTATAAGGTATTGCCATATATCTTAATCATTCAACAGTAATTTTGTTTCTGTAATGTTTGGTTATTGATACATGGTATGATGTGCTGCTGCTGCTTCTTTATTTTTCATTCTTTTTCTTCTTTGCTACTCCAAATTTGTCTAACTATCATTTCGACTATTGCAAGTATATTTATGCATAAGCATACTTCCTTTGCCTGTTAAATAAAATTAAATTTAGACTCATGGTTGTTTTACTTTTTTCTTTTAAGAATCTGCCTTATCTATCAATTAGAACTCGTATAGTCTTTATAAGCTTTATCATCCCTTTTGATACACAGTTAAATTATTATTTTTCTACTTTATAAGATAAGTTTCATATTTAATATACTTGTAAAATATTGTAGGACAAATTTGACAGTGATGATATAAATGATCAACGAGATCATGTCTCGAAGCATATGAGAAAGTTATGAAACAATTGGAGAGGATCGATGCACAAGAATATTAAGTCTAAGCCATTTCATTATGCACTAAAACATGTGCCAAAAGGGGTAAAGAAGAGTGATTGGGAGTGGCTAGTCAAGGAGCATTTTTTTTACTGAAATATTTAAAATATGATTTTCTAGCTATTTATTAACATCGTGTTATATTAAGTGGTTGACCAGAATTTTACGGTGTATTGTTAATTTAGGAGACAAGTGCAAGAAACTCGGTCAATAGGTCTAAGCTAAGTATGGCTCATCGTACGGGTAGTAAGCCAATTAGGGAGGTCATTTATGAATTGGTGAGTAAATCTTATAATTCTATTAAGAAACATCATCTTTGTTACAATGATTTCATTCACTTGTTTATTTGAATGTGAAGGGAGGTAAAGATGGTAATCCACCAGATATGGCAACTATTTTTTTTGAGACTCGTAAGAAGAACAACAAGCTTGTCGAACCTGAAACCAACGAGAAATATGTATGTTTATTGATTCAATTTATATTATTTACCCTTATCAAAAAAATTATATTATTTATTTACTGTGTAGTATCATTTTAATTAAATTATTATTCATTTTACAGGCTAATATCAAAGAATTAGTACAATCTGAATCATCTCTTATAAACATTGAGGTTGTAGATAGGTGCTTCGGACCTCAACGAAAGAGTCACGTAGTTGCATTTGGTGGTGGGATAACAACTAAGGAATTGAAATGTGGTAACTCCTCTAAAGCTGCATTGTTGGAAAAGTTGAATGCTACCGAAAAAGAAAATAAATCACTAAAAGGACGTGTGGAAGGGCTAGAGAGTAAATATGATGAGCTAGGGAGTAAATACGCACAACTTGCAAAGATAGTGTTTGATCAGCCTTCATCACCATCTTCAAGTGATCAATAGATTGAATCATTTAACAGGTTAGTAGATTGAAAATCCTATTTTACTCTGTGATGAAAATATTGCAATGCTCGTGTGAGGTTTTTTCTTTATGTTATTAAAGTTTATGAATAAACAAAAACATAGTCAAATGAATTTAAGCAAGAATGAAGTTTCAAATATTATGCACATGTGTAGGTTACAATCTTTTCCTGTTATCGGAAAGTCATGAAAGCTAAGGGGTATTTGCTTAATTAGCAGCTGCCTTGTTCACTTTCTCTAAAAGTATTAAAAACTAGTGCAACTTCTCACGCTTCACGCAATGTAAATTCATACATCACATGTGAATTACTCCGACAATCTAAATCACTAAAAATAAACCCCAATAAATACAGAGACTCAAGTATAATAAACATCTCTTAGCAATTGATACTTAGAGCACAAAGATGAAACAGTAGGAAATAACATCATAAACATTACAGTGATTATCAAGTCCACTTTCATCATCCAAACCAAGACCTTTTGGTTCCATAGCTTTCCTCAATCAAAGCTTGTACACGTCGAAGATTACAAACTTACATAAACTATTATGGCTAACATCCCTCTCTGAGTTGAAAAGGGGGGAAAAGGGAAGAATTAATATTACAGAAAATTGAACTCTTAATATTAAAGTGGAAAAACAAGAATCTATGTGTTTTTATCAGTAATTTCATCATTATGAAATGTAGCTATATGTCTTAGTTTTATAAAACACCTATGATTTTCTATTAATAACTAGGACTTTAAGAATTTGCAATAGCTTTTTATATACACTAAGTATTAAAATATAGAGATGAATAAGTGGTAGTTATGTTTTGTATTAGTAGGCAATATTTGTCACATTAAATTGTCCATGGCTGGGTGGAAGCCAAACATTAAATTGTCCATTTTCTTTCATTTTGGCAAAAGTTACTTATAACATATATAGCTCTTTTTGTGAGGAGAATGAAACAACGTTCAACATCTCTTTTAGTTAATGATTAGCTCTTTCATTTGGGGAATTCACGCCTAACACCGTAAGGATAAGTTATTTTGGAATAAGAAAGTATTGGTAGTAACCATGGTTCTCGCTTGAAGGCGATCCAAGTTTGATTCTTCGTAACTTTCGGGAAGGAAATCAAGTAATAGTGAAATGATTAATTACTTTTGATATATTTATCGTTTCCTATTGTTTTCATTTGTGAGACATGTGCTACTTGATGGATATACCTGTGTTGATTAGTGTACGGATTAAATGTGTCAATATGCTTTTCGATTTCTCCATCAAGCCGATCTCTTTGTCCATTACTTGAATGGCCTCTCCTCGAGTAGAATGTCTTTTTTTAATAAATGAATAGTAATTATGTAATATTAATTAAATTATAAATATGTGGAAAATATTAAATTATTATGTATTTTAAATTATATTCATATTGGTTTTCTTAGTAGGATGATTTTTTTTAATGCTATACACATTATGGCTTTTTATTTGTTCTCTCTTTATTGCAATTGCTTGCTCGCTGTACTATGGGATCAAAGCTAAGTTAGAAGAAAGTTTGATGGTAGAGAACTTTGGTGCGAGATATACGGAGTATGCAAGTAAAGTTAGATACAAGCTTATTCCTTTTGTTTATTAGTGCTAGTTGTTGTGGGATGCATAACTTTTTCTACTATAATGCGGAAAAAGAGAATGAGAATATGAACACCTTAATTGGCTTTTGTTCTTTTGTTTCAAATGTAGTTCCGCTGTTGTTTTTTTTTTCATTTGTGGGTATTTCCTGTTTATTGAACTTGTATTTAACTTACTGAAGGCCACTTGTATCCTCATGGTGCAACTTTTATGCGTTGCTCGTTATCATTGTTGAACAATTCATGAATAGCTTGACAGAGATAATATTTTCTGTTTTCATATTCTTGAAAGTTTAGGTTTGAATATTCCACTATCTTGGTAGGTTGTGCCTTTATAACATGTTAGAAGACTTGAGAGAGTTAGGCTTTTTCTCCGTAGTGTAGCCTTTAATGTATATTATCTTTCTCCTTTAATTAGTTGTTTAATTTTTGTTACTAAACTGCCATAAATGTGTTATTATAACAGATCAAAAATTTAAAGTCCAAAGAACCTATCCTTAAAGAAAGCGGAGAGCAAGTTGAAGTACAAGATGTTTTTGGTTTGTCAGAGATGGTTTAAAGACACTGTGTTATGTACATATATGCTGCAATATTTTACTTTTTTTGTTTTAGGAATTGTTAAAAATGATGTCCTACAATTTGGATTGATTTCTGGTAAATATGATACTTTAGTTCTTTGTATTAACAAGATATTAAGTATTTGGTTTCTTTTCAAATATTGTTAACCGTGTATGAGAGCATATAAATAATTATTACTATTCATGTAATTTAAATTTTCGTAATTATATTTATTATATTTTCATATTAGCAAAGATAAATGTAGTCATTAAAACTTTTTAACGACAGGTTTCTCAAACAGATAAATAATTATTGACGAAAGAAATTTTGGCTGTTAAAAGTAATTATACAGTTAATGAAAGGAATATTGGTTGCTAAAAGCACTTGAATTGCCTTAACTAGTTGTTGTCATTAAAAAATTTTAACGATCGGATAACAAATTAGCGAGGTGAAAATCCTATCGCTAAAAAACATGTATAACGATCGGATATTATGCCGTCCCTAAAGAACCTTTAACGCCCGGATTGTAAACCGGTCATTAACTTTTAACATCGGAGCTTTTAACGACCGGTGACGACCAGATTTTTCCGGTCGTTATCGTCTTTTAACGACCGAAATTGGACTTTTAACGACCAAATTTCCCCTTGCTAAAGGCCTATTTTCTTGTAGTGTAACCAAATACCCCGCCGAGTCCACGATATCATACACAATGCCCCAAATCTTTCACGGCGGCATACACAATGCCCCAAATTTATAACGGCGACATACACAATGTCCCAAATTTTATAATGGTGGCATACACAATGCCCCTAATTTTATGACGGCGCCATACACAATACCCCAGTATATGTTACGGCAACGAAAGAATAAATTCTATCACCTCAACAACATTGCACGAGGCTACGCCACATCACACCACATCACAAACTACTCATTAAATAATTTTAGCTTTTTACAAAATAATATATCTTTGCGGCTGATCAATCGATCACCGATTTTGCCAAGCGCACGCTTGTCCCAACCCATGGACCGGGCAAAAGAAAACATACTTTCAAAACAGGCTTTGGAAAAGCAAGCATCAAAGCTTAAAGTCTCACTTACCTTGCCAACACCAAGTTATTTCTAGTCTGGCGACTTCTAAAACACCAACCAAACGGTCTCGAATGACCTCAATCTATACAAAATATTGATTAACAATGTCGAATCAAATTTCAATTTTCTTTACTTTCAAGCTTAGGTTAAATATAATATTTTACAAGTTAATAAAAATATATCCCGGTATCTCAATTTAAATGCAATATTCAATTATGATCCCTATAAAGTACTCCTTCCGGTAAAAAATAAGTGATTTTTTAGTTGTTTTCACACAGATTAAGAAATTCAACTTTTAGTATTAATTAGCAATAAAGGTGACCATATTAACCTTTATTATTTCTTCACGTAAATACTCCTAACACATACTCCAACACTATTTACTCCAAGGGCAATGTAGGAAAAAAATAATTAATTCATTCTTGAAATCTAAAAAAATTACTTATTTTGAACCAAAAAAAAAAGATCAAAAAATTAGTTGTTTTGGACTCGAGGGAGTAATACCTTGAATCTAAACTCCATAACTAATTATATTTCTATGTAACCTAGAATTCTAATAATGATTACCATAAAGGAAGAGTAAAGCGTTTTCTATACATAGAATTGTTATAAAATAGAAGCAATGCAATAAAATGTAAATAAGAAGAGATAGAAAGAAGGGAGAAGAGTTTTGTTCTTTCACTTTGGTGTATTTTTCCAATGCAATTACATGGCCTTTTATAGGCATAAAAAGTAAAGATAATTGACATAAAATAAGAAATTTAATCTTTCAATTATTCACAACATGGGCATCCAATGTAGTATCCAATGTAGCATCCAATGTAGTATCCAATGTACAAAGTATTCATAACACTCCCTCTTGGATGTCCATGTAAGATAATATGCCTCATTAAGAACTTACAAAAAAAATATTGGAATGTACATAGTTATTTATAATATGTATTGCTTGCTGCCTCATTAAAAACCTTACCAGGAAAACCCAGTGGGACAAAACCTTGGTTAAGGAAAAGAATGCAGCATGTAGTTACTCCCCCTGATGAAAAATCACTTAATGTCTCGAAGACGACGCATTATTCCAATCTTATATATCAGCTTTTCAAATATTGAGGTTGGTAATGCCTTAGTGAATATATCAGCCAAATTATCGCTTGAACGAACTTGTTGTACATCTATTTCACCATTCTTCTGAAGATCATGAGTGAAAAAGAATTTCGGTGAAATGTGTTTTGTTCTATCTCCTTTGATATATCCTCCTTTCAATTGAGCTATGCATGCAGCATTGTCTTCATACAATATTGTTGGAATATTCTCTTTCGAAGAAAGACCACATGTTTGCTGAATGTGTTGAGTTATAGATCTTAACCAAACGCATTCTCGACTTGCTTCGTGAATGGCTATTATCTCTGCATGATTTGAAGAAGTAGCAACCATAGTTTGTTTTGTCGAACGCCATGATATAGCTGTACCTCCACTTGTAAATAAATAGCCTGTCTGAGATCGACCTTTGTGTGGATCAGACAAATATCCTGCATCTGCATAACCAATCAATGATGGCTTGGATTCATTTGAATAGAATAAACCCATATCAATGGTCCCTTGGAGGTATCTGAATATATGTTTAATACCATTCCAGTGTCTTTGTGTTGGCGAATTACTAAATCTTGCCAATAAGCTTACTGAGAAAGCTATATCTGGTCGGGAATTATTGGCAAGATACATTAATGCCCCAATTGCACTAAGATATGGTACTTCGGCACCAAGAACCTCTTCATCATTTTCATGAGGTCGGAATGGATCTTTCTTTATATCAAGTGATCTCACAACCATCGGGGTACTCAATGGATGTGCTTTATCCATATAGAATCGCTTTAAAATCTTTTCGGTGTATGTTGATTGATGGACAAATATTCCATCTTTCATATACTCAATTTGTAGACCAAGACAAAATTTTGTCTCTCCAAGATCTTTCATTTCAAATTCTTTCTTCAAACAGTCTACTGTTTTTGGAAGCTCCCCAGGAGTTCCAATGATGTTTAAATCATCAACATATACGGCGATTATAACAAATTCAGATCCAGACATTTTTATAAAGACACAAGGACAAATTGGATCATTCTTGTACCCTTCTTTCAACAGGTATTCACTCAGGCGATTGTACCACATACGACCTGATTGTTTCAATCCGTATAAAGATTTCTGAAGCTTTATTGAACAAGTTTCTCGAAAACTTTTATATGCTTCTGGCACTTTAAATCCCTCAGGTACTTTCATAAAAATTTCGTTGTCTAATGATCCATACAAATAAGCTGTAACAACATCCATTAGATGCATATCAAGTTTTTCTTGTACTGCCATATTTATGAGATACCTGAAGCTGATAGCATCCACTACAGGAGAATATGTCTCCATATAATCAATTCCAGGCCTTTGGGAAAACCCTTGTGCCACAAGTCGTGCTTTATATCTAACGATTTCATTTTTATCATTTCGTTTTCGCACAAAAACCCATTTATACCCTACTGGCTTTATGCCTTCAGGTGTTCGAACTATGGGTCCGAAGACTTCACGTTTTCCAAGTGAAGTTAACTCTGCCTGGATAGCGTCTTTCCATTTTGGCCAATCATTTCTCTGTCTACATTCATCGACAGATTTTGGTTCAAGATCCTCATCTTGTTGCATTATTTCAACAGCAACATTATAAGCAAAAATGTTATCGATAACAATATTATTTCGGTTCCATCTTTTCCCGGTTGAGACGTAACTTATTGATATCTCTTCATTTTTATTATTTTCAGGTATCTGGACCTCCCTTAAGGTCTTATCATTTGTTACGTCTTGGGGCTCTTCTTGAGCCACTACCTCTGTGTTATATTTACTTTGATCACTTGCTCCTTTTCTTCTTCGAGGATTTTTATCTTTAGAACCGATTGGTCTACCACGTTTCAAGAATGGCTTAGACTCATTTGCTTTAATTAATTGTCCTGCCGAGATATCAACTCGAATTGGAGCATTAGCAGCTGGAATATGTGACTTAGTCACCCTTGGTAGGTTAGTGAATGCATCTGGCAATTGATTTGCAATATTTTGCAAATGAATAATCTTTTGAACCTCTTGTTCACATTGATTTGTTCGAGGATCTAAATGAGACAATGATAATGCATTCCAATCTATCTTCATTTTTAGCTGCTTATTTTCTCCCCCTAATGTTGGATATACTGATTCATCAAAATGGCAATCAGAAAATCTTGCCGTAAATAAATCTCCAGTCATCGGCTCTAGATATTTTATAATAGAAGGAGATTCATATCCAACATATATCCCCAACCTTCTTTGGGGACCCATCTTTGTGCGTTGTGGTGGAGCAATTGGAACATATACCGCACAACCAAAGATCTTAAGATGAGAAATATTTGGCTCCTGACCAAAAGCCAATTGCAATGGGGAGACTTTATGATAACTTGTGGGCCTTATCCGCACAAGTGCTGCTGCGTGCAAAATAGCATGACCCCATACTGAAATGGGAAGTTTTGTTCTCATAAGCATTGGTCTAGCAATTAATTGGAGGCGTTTGATCAATGATTCTGCTAGACCATTTTGTGTATGAACATGAGCAACCGGATGCTCAATTGTTATCCCAGTTGAAATACAATAATCATTAAAGGCTTGGGATGTAAACTCACCAGCATTATCAAGACGAATTGTCTTAATTGCATAATCTGGAAATTGTGCTCTTAGCTTTATTATTTGAGCCAACAATCTCGCAAATGCCATATTGCGAGTTGATAGTAAACACACATGTGACCATCTTGTAGATGCATCTACCAAAACCATATAATATTTGAATGGTCCACATGGAGGGTGAATGGGCCCACATATATCACCCTGTATACGTTCCAGAAATGCAAGAGATTCCATCCTAACTTTAATAGTTGATGGTCTAATAATTAATTTTCCTTGAGAACATGCAGCACAAGAGAATTCCTTAAATTGAAGAATCTTTTGATTCTTCATTGCATGTCCATGTGAATTCTCAATTATTTTACGTATCATATTAGAACAAGGATGGCCCAATCGGTCATGCCAAATAATAAAATTATCTTGATTAGTAAACTTCTCGCTTACTACGACATGT